>MU270099.1:4692-197294 GCA_021432635.1 Thozetella sp. PMI_491
AGCTACGCTGCCTCCTTCTCCCTGATCTCTATCTTAGAGTCTTTAGTTACTTATCCAGAGTATGGTCAACCAGCCCTGTTGCTGCCCCGTGAAGCTCGCCGTGACAAGGCTAAGAGTATATAGGTATACTCCTAGCTAGTTAACTCTATATACTAGCAGTAAAGTTAATAGCCTTATTCTAGCTCGACCTTATCTATATACTAGTATTAGAGGGAGCTTTTAAAATACTCTAGTGCTATCTTTACTAGGGCTAGGAATATATAAGTATCTTTTTAACTAGCTGTTTTTATATACTAGTAAAGGAATAAGTAGCTATATTTTAGCTTAACCTTATCTATATACTAGTATTAAAAGAAGCTTTTAAAATACTTTAATGTTATCCTTACTAAGGCTAAAAGTATATAAGTGCCTTCTTAGCTAGCCGTTTCTATATACTAGCAAAGGAGTAAGTAGTTATATTTTTAAATAACCTTATCTATATACTAGTACTAAAGAAAGCTTTTAAAATACTTTAATGTTATTCTTATTAGGGCTAGGAGTGTATAAACACCCTCTTAGCCAACCTTTTTTATATACTATAAGAGGAGTAAGTAGTTATATTTTTAGACAATCTCTTCTAAGTATTAAAAGGGATCCTAATATAATTATAGGTTTATTCTTATTTTTAATGTTTAACCCTTTAAAAATAGTTTAAAAAGTAGTTAGAGTAAGGGTTTAAGAGGTAATTTTACTGCCTTAATATAGTATATAATACTTATATTAGATATATTATTATTAGTATATAGTATAAACATAAGTTTTAGCCTTATTTTCTAGGATACTAACAGCTAGTTATTATGTTATAAGTTTATTTATATAGTTGAAAAAAGTATGTATTAAGATCTATAGCTATAGCAGTAAGAGGTTGGCCTTATTAATCGATTGTTTTTCAAATAAGGGTTAAACAACTTATATTAAGTAAATAGTTATAGGCATAGTATTAGACTAGTTATACTAGTAAATATTAGCTAATAAGTAATATAAAAGCACTTATAATATACTCTAACAGCCTTAAATCACTAGTAATTTAAACAGGATTTAGTCAGGGGGGCAAAAGGTCTTTTTAAGTTAAAAAACTAATCAGTAGCGAAAAACAAACTATAATCCCTGTATTAAAGCTGCTTAAGGAGTAGATTTTAAAGATTTATATTTATTAAACAGCTAGTATATAAAGTGAGGAAATATTAAAAGATATAATTTAGCCTAGAGTAAAAAATAAGGTTAGAGTAAAATCTAACTACTAGATATACTCTAGGATAATAGTTTAAGCTAGCTATATATAACGCTGAGATCTATTATTTAGTGGATAAAACTACTCGTAAGCCAGTCCCTAGAGACTATAAGTTATATCGTACCCTGTTTCGCTCAGGGGTTAATTTTTTAAGCTAATCTACGTTGGCTGCAACGCAGGGAAGCTGTTTTTCAACCTAATTACAACATAATAAGCTACTTTTTAATAGAGTAAAAAGCTCGTGAGCCAATCCACGAAGAGAGCGATTTCGCCATAAGTTTTAAGCGATTTCGTCATAAGTTTTAAGCGATTTCGCCATAGCTTGGCGTTTTTAAGCACCGTAATAATGACCTTCGGTCAGATTATCAAACCGCTGGGGGAGCATCGCTCACTAGCTAAGATACGCAACGAACTGTGCTAACTAAATCCACGACATCCTCTCTACTCTAACTACATAATAATCTCAAGGCTAAGTCACTAATAGAGGGAAAGTTACAGCCGCGGCCCGGGAAAGATGATCTAAACCGTTTCAGCCTCGGCATCTCGTCCCTTCGTCTCAGCCCCTTCAATGACAATATCGACCTCATCGAGTGCCGGCTCTGACCATTGGCTGACGATGCCACCCGGTGGCGGCGAGATAAAATTAAAGCCCCAGTAAGATGCCGCTGCCACAACAATGCCAATGGGCAAAGCAAAGGTGTAGACGCGGGAAGCACCGACACCAATGCCTCGCACTCCCACGGCACTTAGGAATCCAGGGAAGCAAGGCACAATGCCAAGGACATATGCCAGGTATGCCCGCCAGTTCCAGCCCCTCCAGTAGTGGAAAGCAGCTCCGCGTTCAGCGGAGTACAGGGCGGCCACATCGTATCTTCCTTTGCGAACCAAGAAATAGTCCCCAATAATGACTCCAATGATGCTCGCAAGGAATATTTGATAACTACCTTCTGTTAGTGTGCTCATGTGGCTGACGATATGGAAGGGCTTACCTAGATAGGTAGCTCGTGAAGGCGAAGCTGCTCTTGGTCAAGTTCCATGGGGTGATAGCAAAGGCTAGGATTAAGCAGACTATGACCCCACGCCGGTAGTTGATATACCTGGCCGTATAGTTTAGCTTAGCCCTCCTTGCCGAGTAGATCTGACACGCACCTCGGTAGCATGGCAGAAGTATCATTGCCCGCAGCGATTAAGTTGGCGAAAACCATGGTAGTGCACTGAGCAAATGAAAAGCCTAGAGCGATGAAGAAGACGCCAGCTCGAGTCGCCGGGTCGTAGGATTTGGTTAGGAAACCATCTAGAATAGCAGTGGGATCCCACAGCACCTAAAGCTGGTTAGCAGGGCGACTAGCATTGGATGGTCTAGGTCAATGCTCACGCTTCCAAAAATTGTCTTGGAAGCACTCGTGACGAACACCCCGAAGAAGGCGACGACCCCGAAGGCGATGGGCATGCCGAAAAGTTGAGTCCAAAGGGCATCGTTGGGCCTTCGAGCGTACCGTGCGGTATCCGCGTTGTTCGTGGCAAATGTTGCCATATTGCCTGCTTGAACGAACAAGTTGCTGACAAAGACCTATCTCGAGGCTTAGCATCTGTGTCTCTCAATGGAACCAGCCGAGCGTGTACCCAAGCGTGCGAGGAACCAGCAGGAATGCTTGGTCCTTGACTGATGACAGGGCCGATTCCATGAGCTTTTGACAATGACCTAGTAGGCTTCGTTAGGTGTCTATATTGTGGCGAGCACATATGGGCCACGTACCATCCGAAGAAGGTTATCAAACAAATCGTCATAATCCCCGACTTGACTAGAATGAGCCCAGACAGCCCCTGTGGCCGTATAAAGGCTGAACCTAGACAAATAAGCCACCCAATCACGTATCCAATCAGTCGACCTCCCGTCATAGTTACGTCGGTGCCGAACGGATTATGAACCTGGGCGATCGTTGGGAAGATAGCATGCAGCATAACGTAGATACAGTTTCCGCTACATCTTGTCAACACTCACAAGACGAGGCACCTCGAGGGACATGGGAAGTGATTATAGGGAATACTCACGTGGTAACGCCTTGGACACCCGTCCAGATGATGGTCATTGCATTGCGATTGAAAATCGGCCAATAACTTCCCCAGACGCCAAAGCTGGCTCGTGTTATGACGGGGAACGGGACGTGATAGGTTGCTCCGGGGCGGCCAGTCATAACCATGGGAACTGAAACGATCAGATGGCCTAGGATCACACAAATCCAAGACTCCCACCAAGTCTGTGAAGCATCCTTTTTAGTATTGTAGCCATCAATCGAGGGGGCGCTCAGCCTTACGAGCCCTCCCTGCACACCGGTAGCGGCCACGGTCCACGAGGTGACACTAGCACATTCTCCAAACCAGAAAAGGGCATCTTCAGCAGTTGTTAGTTCTTGCTTATAAGTTATATGCATGTTAGTGCTAGTGCTTGAGAGAAACGCACAGGTCCATTTGCCCCATCTGCGCTTGTCTTTGTGAACGGGAAGCAGGTCGGAATTGGTCAGGGCTAGGCTGAACTCTGGGGAGTGCGGCTGCCGAACTTCGAGTTTCTCCAGTAGCCGGCCATACCAGGGAATGCGATCGTTCGAATCGGCGGGGAAAGATGGCTTAGTGTGCGAGACGAGTCGGGTTGCTGTCTGTTCCTTTTCCCCTTTGGATACATCCGATCCAGCCTGGCCTGGTGGCAATGCAACACCTTCGATGACTTGCATGGTCTGTGGCGTAGAACTTGGTTGGAGCAGTCGAAGAAATTGGTACGCAAGGACTTTTGTCGACGGTCTTGCTCTGTTCCCTAGATGAGGTCAGAGTTGACAGGCGATACATAACTCAATCCGCGCCCATCTCTGTGCCCCGGTCTATAGCTTGGCCCCAAAGGGCGCAACCAATAGAATCTTCGGTATGGATGCTTCTCACAGCTAAGACCAGGTTGGTGGGCCCAAGAGATAAAGCAGAAGATAGATTACGGGACGGACGGAATTTAGGCGAATTTGCGACGAGCTTATCAACTTAGCGCAGCCACCCTCTTCCAAAATAGGAGTCAATCTATGATAACTAGCCGCTTACGTAGGTGTCCAAAGCCGCCCAGTCCAACCCCTCCAGATATTTGGCATTCACAACCTGAGAAACAACAAACCTGTGTATATCTCCCTGGTACCCTTGGCACTCTCGCCTTTACCGATATCACTACTGCTACGGACAAGACCTTTATTGAGAAAGTCGCTTGGCGTCGTGGCGCGGAGCTAAACAGTGCGATCTTCTCGGGGAGAGTGCGTATCTGGTTGGCTCACACGGGGAGCGGATAGATTGCGATAAGGCTCGCTAGAAAATCATCGGGCTGGCGTTGTGCGCCTACATCGTACTGGGATATCACCATCGCCCACCCTGGACTGCCGGCTTCGATATCAGTACCCAGACTGAGCTGAGGCATTGTTTTCTGCCCAGCCTACCCAAATGAGAGCCGAAAACGGATTCCCAGTGCCCACTCTTATCTTGCTACAGGGGTCAAATAAACCTCCAGCGGCTTCTTATCCCAGGCGACAAATGCCCTTTGATCTAGCCAGTTCAAGTCCTTGTCCACAAGTTGCAAGTCGAAGTTGAAGAGAATGCGGGCGAGAATGAGTCGCATCTCAGCATATGCCAAACTGAGCATTTGTCAGCTAGGCTCTAGTTTCTCCCAGGAGCGGTCAGGTTGTTGGGACTCGGAACATGGGGTCGGTCTCTTACTTGCGGCCAATATAATTGCGTGGCCCAACCAAGAAGGGCTGGACCACCTCCAAGTTGTCTTCAGCGTACTTTGGGTCGCCGAGAAAGCGCTCGGGGTGGTACTCCATTGGATCTGTGAAATGCTGGTCCAAGTGATTAACCGCGTACTGCCACACTGCGACAATATTCTACACCAAGATCCTATTAGTCCCAAAGCCCTGCGCCCAGAAGCGCATATGAAACTAGATAACTTACCCCTGCTGGAACAGCCTTGCCTGCAATGATGGCGCCCTCCTCCGGCGCAACCCGCGGCATCCCAAAAACGATAGGTGGGTAATGGCGCATGGCTTCATCCAGGCATGCCAGCATGTACGCCAATCTACTTACGGAGGTAAGGGATATCTCGCTGTCTAATTCAAATGTCGAGCGCACCTCCTCGGTTGCCTTTCGTAGGCAGTCTGGGTTGCGAAGGAGCAGGTACGTGACCCCAGAGAGAAGAGTGGCAGTTGTCTCGGAACCGGCAATGACCAAGAGGGAGGCATTTGCAAGTATACGCTCGTAATCCATTTTCTGTAGCACGAAGTCTCCAGTCAGCTCTACGAAAGAGTTTTGTTCCAAATCTCGTGGAGAAGGGGGACGAACAAAGCCATTCCGTTCCATTAGCATGCCTTCAATCAAATCTGGCCGCTCCTTTCCAATTTCAATGCGTCGCGACAGCCCCTCCCGCATCCTTTTATCGTGATCATCCATCCCACTGTTGAACATCGAAGCAATCTTGAGGAGGAGTTTCTGGCTGCCGAGGTGGCCAGCAGCCATGATGACCGCCATGAAGCGGGCCATGCTGTTCATGGCCTCTACCCACGGGTTGTATCCGGCTTTTTCTAAAGACCCAAATGGTTCGCCGAATGCAAGATCACCAATGACATCGAACGTAGTCCAATTGTACCACGAGACAATATCCATCTTCGCCTTAGCCTGGAGTCCGGTTACCGGATCCTTGCGGTCCGGATCGACGCACTTGGCCTTGAGCTGGTTTATGAGGATATCCACATATCTGCCAATGAGGGGCGCCTGGTCTCGCATGCTCTTGTCGCTAAACCCGTGAGACATGGAGCGTCGAACAATGCCGTGCATTTGGCGCTCTTCTGATAGGACACTCGGAGTTGGGGTGAGTTTGAAGTAGAAGTAAGGTGCGTTTGGGCCTTCTGGAGTGGTATTCGGGCCAGTCCGGTGACCATATATGTCCTTCCATGCTTCAGAGTCGGAGAAAGCGAGCTCGTTCGGCGCGAGCCTGATGACCGGCCCAAATTTTCGATGTAGCTCGTATACATCAAAGGGGAGTCTGCCAGTAAGTAGTCGGACGAGGTACGGTGCGCGGGTGGCGCGCCAGAGGAGAGGGCCGGGGAAGCGCGCCAATGGGTGGAAGAAAAGGTTGTAAATTGTTGTCGCGATCACGTATACCAGATACTGTGAGCTATGTGTGAATCCCCCTCCTCTCAAGAGAATAATGGTTGATATTAGCGAGACTGACCACACTACCCGCTATGCTAGCGATTGCGATGGAGTAGGAACTGCTCAAAGTCCATGCGAGGGATTCTAGAGCCATCTTGGTCGAGGATCTGGCAATTTTGCTTCCAAGGAACTCTTCCCCTAAGAGAGACAAAATCGATGTTTAGTGGAGGGGAGGGTTGATTTGATGTAGTTGATTTGGAGATGGACCATGTATTGGATACTCTGACTGCGAGAACACAGGGAGTAGAGACGAGAAAGCCTTCACGGACTAAGCGACGGGTGGGACCAGGAGATTAGATCTGCGCCCCACGCTGGAGGAATACTAGTCACCGCCGAACAGGGCTCTCGAATATGAGTAGTATGGAGCCAATAGCAGCCACTCATGGCTTGGCCAGTCGTTCCTTCGATAAAGGCCAGATGAAATTTTCCTTGGGGGCGTTGGCAGCCCCTATAGCAGACCAACCCTACGTTCCTACATTATCGTCACGTTGTCTCCCTATAATGGGGCAAGCTGTGCAGTAGCTGCCCACCTAAAGCTGCCAAGGTTTCACGGCGTTGCAGCCGAGATAGTAGTAGTAGACGTTGTGGATTCCACCGTTGATCCTCTTCACCACGATGCCTCCTGCCAGCCTCGGGGCTGGTATTCCTTCTGTGGGCCCGACCGCCCCACTGCCTGGGCAGGTACAGCAACTTGTATCGTTGCTGGACTGATCGACCATTAAGGATGGTTGGCTGGATTGCCATGCCCAATACTCCGTAACAGTTTCCGGATAGCTCAGCACGTGCTCGGCCCCGAACATCCATTGACTGCCGCGTCCTATAGCTTAGCTTGACCACAGTAGAAGTGACGGTCGTTACGGGCAACGCACTACTCAGTACGGTCCCATCACCGGCATGAAAGTACCCGTGTAGCATCCTAGCGGGGCCCTGTCGCCATGGTGGGTGGGAATGTATAGACGACACCGCCTAGTCTGCTTTCGGCTTTTGACCCGGGCAAGCCATGGGCCTTCATATAATCCTCTACATTCTATTGTTAGTCCACAACTCTGCCCTCCTACTAGAATCTCGGCCACTTTCGTGGTCGGATGCTGATGCCCAAGAAATCGCAAGCAGGAGCTTGCATACATGATCCACATGGCTCATCCCACAATTGCAATGTTGCACGAGCATCCTAGGTAGAGCAGTCGTGGGCTAGCATTATGTTGATAGGATATTCAAGTGGCTGAAAAATGCTGTTTCAGTGTACTTCCTAGCTAATTAAAAAGCCTAACATTTATTACTCAGACGAAACGAGATACACAACAGTCTGAGTATAAACGAGGGGTAAGAGGCGTGTTTTCACGTGATGTAAACAAACAACCACGCGGCTCGTCAGCAGAGCTAGAACGATATAACCCCCCCCCCCACCCCAAACAAAAAGCAACGAACAAATACGCCAGTATATACAGATCTTAGGAGCTAATTAAACAAGTCTAGGGCGCATGAGAAGGAATTTGCATGTCCTGCGAAAACCGAAAAGCTCCGGCTACCAAAAAGATGATAATTACCTACTAGTAAATACTAAAGCTTGGTGCTTAAGCTGCTGAAAATGGCTGGTGTGGGCCTGTTGTCTTAAGCAGCTCCAACACCAGGCGGCGACAGGTAAAAAAATTCGAATGATTGCTTCAGAAACTGTCCCCAGACCGAAACAGGACGCGGTACCCTGGGGCATCACAGGTAGCCCTGGAGCCAATATACCTACCGTCCGTCTAATTCTTAAAATGCTCCTGGCTTCGTCCCCCGCGAGGGCAATCCGCCGTACCGAGAGTAGACTTTCGAGCCTCCAGCACACACACCGCACAGTCTCTGCTGTCTCCCATTTGACCCTATTGACCCTATTTGACAGTCGGCCTCCTCTCACCCATCACCAAGGCCTTATCTTTAGAGCCAGAGAATCAGCCGAGTATGTGCGCAGCAACTGCGCCTGATCAAAATGCTGGGCCATATATCGCGTTTCTTGCTAACAAAGGACAAGCAGAGAGGTTCTCCAAAGCCAGAGTATGGCCTATCTACGCTGTTTGCGCCACAGGGGCTTTCAAGATCAGCTTGTCCGCCCTCTTAGTCAAGGAGGAGTTCTATAAACCAATTTTTTTAACCCGCACCCCCTTCTCTTTAAGTAGTATTTTTATTAGTGCAAAGTGATTAATTACGTCGCATATCAAAGTGCCCGTTGCGAGATAACTGTAGATTTATCTGATAATAAAGTTGGATGTCATATTCCTGAGAAGCAATCGATAACCATCATTGGCCTTTTATTTCGGACCGGAAAACAAGGTTGTGTCAAGACTAACGCCGCACTGCGTGGTGCCACTGGGGCGCATGCGAAAAGACAAAGGTAGTTCCCCATTCCCTGCTGCCTGGTTTGTCCAGTCGAAGGCTCCACCGAAAGTCTCCCAAACACTAGGCGAACCTGTATCTCCCCAGGTATGCTTTAGGTCCCCCGCGTAGTACACTTCCAAGGCGCAGCCAGCGGTGACTTTCCTGTCAAAGAATAGGGAATAGACACCCCGCCAACAGTGATTTATCTGCTGAGTTATCTGGACATACATCCCAGCTGGTGCGTTGGCGGGGAACAGAGCGTAGAACCCAGAGTTGCCCGTATGCGCCCAGTCGCCCGGTCCATCACATCGAACACCCCAGTCAGCATTAGTGCTGGCCTCGACCTTCCAGCCGTCGTAACTCTGCTCAAAGCCTGGATTCTGAAAGAAATTGGCGCTGGAAGGGCATAGGTACAAGGAGGTCGATGTTGACGTGACGGTTTGTGTTCGAGTCTGCGTCACGGTAGACGGCGGCTGGGTGACGGTGGAAACAGAGACGGATATTACTGAAGAGCAAGCCGTCCAAGAAGTTGGCGGATCGTTCGACGCAGTTGCGGTCGGACAGCTGGAGGCTGGAGGTGCTGGGCACGTTGTCTGGCTAGAAATAGTGATAGTCGATGTGATAGTCGACGCAGGGGAGCAGCTCGTTTCAACCCCAGTAGACGTCGATGTTGCAGCGGATGTAGTGGTAGTACTGGCGACAGAGGAAGTTGTAGATGACGCAACTGAGGAAACCGTGGTGGAGGTGATAGACGAAGCTGTGGAGGAAGCTGATGACGGCCCGATCAAACAACCACAGGCGCTGCTGAACCTAGCGACGAGAGTCTCGGTGCCGCAGTTGGCAAGGAATGTCGGGTATGCAGGCGTTGCCGTCGCGGCCAAGGTCGTGGCGAGGATGGAAGAGCAAAAGCTGGACGCAGCCAATGCACTTGCCGTCTTTTGAAATGCACGTAGACAATTGTCACCGTTGCAGCTGCCGCGTGCATCCAGAGCTAGGGCGCTACTTCGGCTGACCAGGGCTAGGCCGAGTACAACACGCTTGAGGCCCATCTTGTCGTTTTTTCTTCTACAGCATGAGGATTACGAAAATTTTGCTACGCGCCAAAGCACATGGATGCTCGCATGACCTAGACCTATTATCTATATAGCTTCAGGAGAGTGGGCATAGCCCATCGCATGTGGGCAATTCCGCAGATGTCCTCGAAGCGATCCTGGCCAGGGGGCTCGAGCTGCAGAAAGCCCGGCTTGGCCGTTGTTGTTTTCCGACCGTCAACCGTTTTTTCAAGATGACCTTGTCGGGGAAGCGCGAATCAGCCAGTGCGCCAAGCCGCTACCTAGCCTTTAATGGCTTGGCTGCTCAGGCTCAGCGCTAGCGACCGTTGCTTTCAGCTTCACAATTGAACGCCACACTCCAACCTAGTGCGTCGTTGGGTCAGCTGAGCCATCTGCATCGCTTCCAGCAGCAGCTTGGCCCGTTACGTGGGAGGAAAGGGGCAGGTGAAAACCCGTACACACAAGTTCCGCTTCATGTCCCGAACAGCAACCGCCGTCCATTGCGTGTTTTATCCTCGGTACTTGTCATACAAAGCGCCCGTGTTTCTTAGAACCCATGGCTAAACGACCGGCCACAGTCAGGCTGCGGCGATCCAGCCTGCGCTAGGTCCTACAGGACAGAAGATTTTGATTTGCATGGTGTCTATGATACCTTAGGGCTGACGTACCCCCATCAGCCCAAGGACATCTCTGGAGAAAGAGAGTATTCGCTTGCCGGGTAGAGCTCGGCAAATTTGCGAAGCGTGCCAACTGAGAGGTCGTGGTATAATTGTGGACTGCTCTCGGCCGATTTCCATCTCTCAGAAAGAGCGGATAGAACCATACTAGTGGTTTGCATATCTTCATAGACGATAGACCAATCGACGGAATCCCGAATACTTTCGTCAACCCAGATGCAAAACATATGGGTAACCCCGGCGAGGAACAGCCAATGGATTGCCATCCATGTCGCGTCGATCGAGTTCGATTTGTGCATCTTCCAGTAGAGCCTCATCACGACCGATGCAGACGAGAAACACTTGTGGAGGTCGGCAGACGACGGCTCCGGATTTTCCAGAGATGGGCGGTGCATAAACATGCAGAAGTTATGGTAAGCATGGTGGATCCAGTCCGCAGCCGCTGGGTCGCAACCGGCGAGAGGAGCTTCCGCTAACCATCGGTCGGCGCGTTGTTGCATTCTAGGGATGAATTGTTCGGTATAAGGTCGAATGGACTGATATAAAGTGTCCGCTGCTTCGCTTTGCATTTGTCGCATCTTCGAGCAGTGATTCATGAGAAGGAGCCGGCCGTTTCCAACTTGGTCCTCGAGAGTATCGGGAAACAGTACGTCCACGTAAAAATCCTGCAGGGCAGTGGGTCTGGATCGTGTTAGCAGAGGCGCCCAATGATCTGAAAGCTGTGTTCCTTGCCTTCCTAAAGTATTCCCAACCGCTCGGTCGAGTCCGTATAGTGCCCAGAAGAGGCGTCGATTCAAGTTGCCCTGCGCCGGCGTGCAATTCTCTTCGCTACCCAGATGAAGCCCGAGAGCTGTAGCCAAGCGAATGGCGTAGCCAAGAAGGTGCCACACGATGGGCTGGCGGGGATTCGCCAAAGAGAAGCGCAAGATTAAGAGCAATGCCTGCAAAGTTTGTGATGACTTGGTTCCCAAGATCCGAGGCAAAAGATCTAAGGTGTCGTCAAAATAAATCTCTGCTAACTTTAGTGCTGTGGAGTTCTTTTCATTCCGACCGAGGAAGAAAAGGGCCGTTGCTAGAACCATTTTGACCAAGATGGTTGAATGATCACTACCGCTGCCATCGTGAGAAAAGAAAGAGTCTAGGCAGGCCAGAAACTCTGGTCGAGTGATCACGGCATCTTGAAATTGTAGGTGGTCGAATATATCAAACATGGCTTCTGCCTGGGTCCGATCGGGCTGCACCGGCTCTGGCAGTTGGCAAAGCAGGTTCTCTAAGCCGGGAACGAGCGAGTATTTGCGCTTTTTATGGTCGTGGTGGAGATTAACCACGCCCAAAATACCGGCATCCCTAGCTAGGGATATTGAATTCCGAATGAAAGTTAGTCCGCTGGAATCGCCTAGATATCGGGCGTCAAAGTGTTCGGGACGATCGAGGCTCCGAAGAATACCGGGTAGCGCTGGAGGGCGACGTGCAAGGCGAGAACGATGCTCCCTGTTTGCGTGAATCTCGCGTAGTATGGCCAAACGCTCTTCGAGGCGTTTAACATGTCTCCTGACAATCAGCTATTTAGCTACCTGGTGGGTCTCGTGCCCATTGACTCACGTTCTCTGGATGGCTTCGCCATCGTCGCGGCTCGTAAAAGTGCAATCAGTGCCGACCGTCTAGATGCTGTTAGCTGCTATATCCGCGCTGAGGATCGTCTCAAGAATGGCGAAACTTGCCGTACATTGGAAGCAGCCAGATAAATCTTGGTCGCATTTTTGCCGGCGTTGTCGACAGCGATCGCAGACGGGAATGGGTGGCCGCACTAGGATATCCATCGCTATCTCGCTGTCCAAACCAATATTGTCAGTCCAAATGAAGCTGTCCGCGCGAGATTCACTGACGTATTGCCGAGATTAGATAGCCTCCAATCGCTGGAAGGCCATATCAAAGCATTTAGCGTGGGACTAGCCGGGGATGTCCGGGTGGAGGCATTCTCTAGATAAGGGTCGGTCGGATAGCCCAGGAATGCTTCCGACTCCAGGTGGGGATTCCGGGAGTCCTCAGCAACAAAACTCCCATCTTCGTCAAACAGTTGATAAGCAATGGATGAATCACCGGTACATCCGGCATGCCAAAGATGCAGGTCAAGAAAGAACAAAGTATGCTAGACCCCACAGTCCCCTACGCTTTTAGTAACAGCGGGTGAGATGCTGTAGTGCGACCGGAAACAGCCACGATGTTCTCGCTGTGCGAAGACCAATGCCGAATGCGTGTATCAAAGTCGGCACTCCGCTGCTGTCTTCACAAGGTGGGTTGGAGGACCGGGGCACCGGACCCCTGTAACTTCAACTTTTAAACCCGGAAAAGTTAACCCCCTCTGAGATACTGCCGAAACCTGGAGGAGGAAATAGCACGTCTCGAGTGCGAACTGGGCCTAACGGAGGAGAGCGACTTCTTGAGCAATGAGACCGCAACTGCTGAAGAGGATATAATCTTTAGTTCCCCTGACTGTGAGCCTTCCCGCCTCACAACCGAGCCGTAACCAGCTTCTAAGCCCGAATTCCAGTCGACTTGGGTCAATACTTGGGCCCGCCTTGCGACGACGAAGAACTTACATCACTCGTCAAGACATTTAGCAATGTGTCTCTATCAGCAACCACTGCACAGCTGCATCCTTTGCCGGCTCAGAGGGGCATACTATTAACCCTAATAGTTCATTCGGCTTTTCCTGAATGGAAAGAGTCCCTAAGAGCGTTGCAAGCATCCTCGACCACAAGTCTACCGCCACCTGAGGTATTGGGGAAAGTGCTTCACCGCTTCACAACCAGCTTGCTCCCGGACTTACCCTTTATTTCCGGCATAATGCTCTCTCACAACCTGAAAGCAGCCTTTGATGAGCACGATGCTAGGCAGCAGTATTCTGCTTTCTTGATCGCTTCCATCACCGCCTCGACCGCGCTGCACATGTCACCATCTTGCCTGTCTAGCGCGTTGCCCTTGTATTATTTCGCAGTGACTCGTCTAATTGCGATAGATGAAACCCAGATGGCTGATCCGCTGTGGGAGCTGGAGGCCGTAATAGCATTAACGCAATTCGCCCGACTAGCGAGTCGTTGCGGAAACCAGGAGCCAACACCGGAACACATGCCGACTCTTCCAGACTTTTGGGCCCTCAGCGGCATTGCGGTTCGAATTGCCGTGGACCTCGGTCTGCATAAATCCGTACGCAACGCTCGAGAGAGTGCACTTCTGAGGTGTGCCGTAGAGCTTGACAAAATGGCGGCATTAGCGGGTGGAGGTCTGCCAGTGGGGATCCCGGAGGCAGTAATCGTGGAAACAACTCATCAGAATGCTGATAAGAGTTACCATTAGCGGTCGGGCTGATGAGCCAGGCGTCGAGAGGTCGAAGCTTTGGACCGTAGCTGTATCAACATCAGACGAGGAGGCGATTTCTTCACTTTAGCGCTTGGACGTCTTCGTGATTGGTGGTGCTCTGCATTGTGTCTTGGACATGTATGTTACAAAGTGTTGCTCTCCAGCGAAGTGAGAGGAAGTAACCGCTGCAGGGTCCTAATCGTTGCCAGCCATAGTGAGAAATAGGAAACATATAGCGCATAGTTGAACCCTCCGGCGTGGCACCGATAGAATTTTCGAGGCATGTGGATCTGTGCTAGGCGTGAATGGCATACCAGTTAATTAGAGGCAGAGCCAGGAGCGAGGCAGAGCGCCATTCCGACACAATAGAAATTGGCGAGGAGGCTATCCAAGCCCACAACGAGCACACCAGACCAGAGGTGTCCCTCCTGTAATATGTATATACAGACTAGGAATGTTTAGAAACCGGAATCCCTCACATTAGGACGGCTAAATGCCCAGCCCGGAAAGAATAACCCGCAGCGTCGCGCACCCCCACGTGTGTTACGGTAAAGTCTACGAGCTGTTCTAGTAGAAATTAAGGGCAAGACAACTTCCGGTCCTGATTAAAGAAACTACATGATCTAAGACATTGCCAAAGGGCTAGAACTTCGCTTGTACTAAATTGATTGCACGTACTTTCTACCTCATCGGGTTCGGGTATTCCCTGCTCCGAGCGTGTTAGTCTTTTAAATCTTTTAAATATCAATCAACTCACAAAATCATCTTCCTTCGAGACCAATCAAGTTCCCCAAACGGAAGTATGGTCTGGATTATTTACAAGGTTAATGAGAATTCCCTTGTAGTCATAATTATCTTGAGAGAAGGGCCCGCCATAATTGTAGTCGGGGTTGAGGTCGGGAGTTCGTTTGTGGAGTTCCGGAAGGAGCTGCATGAATCATACTCATGATGAGAGAGATCCACAGAAGTACGAGGCGCCGCATTATGTTTGAGCTAGGATGATGTGGATAAATCGGAAGTGACGGATGGAAAGATTAAGTTGTGGCGATTGTGACTTCGATGATCGCCGCCGCCCAGAGCAGTAGTCAGATAACCAACAGTTCCGATGTCGCGGACGAACCTTACCTTAAAATTGACTTTCGGGCCGGCTTGACGCGATTGTCAAAGCTATAGTTAGCCCCCTCGCGGAAAAACCGAACCCACTCTGGCTTTGGGGTTCTCATGAGCTGCCCTCAGGACAAAGGTATCGCGGTGGCGAGTTAATTTAACCGTCTATAAGGCTTTACTTACGACTTACAACAGCAATATGGATGGAAGCAAGCCGGCGCACAAGAGTAGCAATAATCTGAAGACTTTGCTCGATGACTGCTCGTGCGTGTATGGCGAATGCGTGTTTGGACTGATGATTGCACGTCTCGGTGTTACTAAAGCATCTTCTGATGCTCCTCGCATGGACACTTCGCACTGCACAGAGTTTTCTTATCTAGATAGATCGGCAGCGTCCGATGCTCCTCCCTGGACCCTTTAATTAGGAAATGTCGGCTGTGCCAAGTAGCGGCTCGCACGGCTGTCGCAAGCTTAAACTTCAGACGGCACTAAAGAGCTGGTCGGCGCTCTACATTGAGGTTCGAAGGGAATGAAATGCCCTGGAAAAAGAGCGCCTACCACTAGGTGACAGTGAAAAGACCTCCATCATAGGAACATGTTGTGATCTACTTCCTATTGATATGTTTGGAGAATTGGAAACCTATATTCCTCGCCCACCTACCCTATATAGCTTGCCCGCCGGTGGAGGGGGGATTCGTGCAATATGTGGCGGTGAAGCAGTTTATTCTTACATGCAGTATTTTCGCTGCCGCCAAAGCCACACGGATAATATATTCAAAATAATGAAAGGTTCCAGCTCTTGCCACCATCTCAAGTATCTGTTTACGGGAAACTGAGGCCCCGGTACCCGTAAACGGAAGATAGGTGCTGAAACTCGGACTGTCACACAAACTCCCGTAGGGCCCTACGCAGTCCTGCTCGAGCGCTTCCGCTACCCACACATCATTTGTTTCTACTTTGTCGAACTTTTCAGCTGGCTTACGTGTGGCTGCTCCGCTTGCGCCATGACATTGGTTCAGTGCCGAGTGCAGTGATAACCTCAACCGGCCGGTCCATTACCACTATTTGCTTTTAAGATGCAACAGCGCCCAGCCTTGGCAAACATTTCTGCCAACACTTGGCAATTTTCATTTGAAAGCATATTTCCGTATTTTTTACTGTACCATTGATCAGATATGGCGGATTTGGTTCCTGCTATTCCCAACGACACGTGTGACCGAGTCGGCCAGGCTCTCCCTGACATCGCAGGGGTGGGCGTCATTATCTCCTTCGCCGGCCAGGGCCTCCTTTCGTTAATCATCGTCACCTGGGTTTTTTTCCTCTCGGAAATCGGCCGTCTCGACGTTCGCCACAATGAAGGCACTGAGGAGTACAAAATCCAAATAAGGAGGCTAACAACCTTCTCCAAGCTGCTCATGGTCGGCAACGACTTCCAGATGCTGCTAGGCATTGCTTATATGATCACATCGTGGACAAAACAGGCTCAGATTGGTCTATATCATCTTCGACTAGTCTTTGATACCGTGAGCTTCGTTGGGTAGGTAGACAAAGAGCGAAGTAATATGACATCCCGGCTAACAATACTTTCATTCTAGCATCTCGGGCACTGTCGCCCTGGTCTCGAATACATACCTACACGGGTTACTGGGAAAGCCTGTTTCCCGTCGATCTCCTCGATATCTAACGACATATCTTTTCGCCATGTTTTTTACCGCCCTTACTCTGGTGGTGCTTGTTCGCCTTCGCAACTGGGACGGCAATTCGGAGACCCCCGGCCTGTGCTACGTGACCAATGGCGTCTCCCTGGCAATTTCCGACCACCCTCTCTCCGACATCATATATGTCGCTATAACGGCCTCCTGGCTACTAGGAGCGATGGCATTGGCTTCTTTTGCTGGGCCCCGACGGCGTCGGATACTGCTCCTCTCGGCCTATGTCCAATACCCCGTGCATCTCTACTTTGCTATTTCCATCCGACACGTCAACCAGCCACAGCTCGAGGGTGATGAGAGAGAGGATGGCTGGGACTTTGGACAGACCACCGCTATGCTACTGCTTGGCGTGGCCATCCTCGAGGTGGCTTCTAAAACCTTGCAATATAGAAGAGAGAGGTCGGAACTAGATCTAGAGATTGAACAGAGGGAATATGAAAAGTCGTGGGGGAGGGTGGTGATAACTAATCCAATCGGGGTACGATAGTAACATATTGAACTGTCGGGTTGTATTTGAGGCCCAGCCATATACATGATATAGAGTAGAGGGGGTACGTAAATCCTAGAGATAGAGTATGTAATTAGACATAAGGCGGTATAAAAGATCGCCTCCCTTTTGAAGACACCGTGGATTGTGTGTAGTGGGAGAAGACGAACGCCCAAATGTCTTTCGTGATCAGATACTTCTGCAGGGACTACACTGACTGCACTGTAGAAACAATTGATTGTATCCTTTTGTATGTTATTCCTAGCTCGATGGTGCTAATCCGACTCTAACGCCTTCCCTGCAAGACCCCTGCACGCCAGACTTTTGCGGCATGCTTATATTCTGCAGCTTCCAGGGCTACCAGGGTACTGGTGAAGCAGGCGCCTTCTTCAGTACTTATATAGCGCCAAGTCAAAAGGAGTGGAAATGGGGGAGGCGGGGGTCAAAGTAGCAGTGATGGCAATAGCAGTGGCAATGGAAGGTTTCGGTCGTGCTAGTATGACTTCACCCATACGCACATGATCTCAGGCAAGACTGGAGGGGTGTCTAGCAAGGTCTGCACAAAAACCGTATATAATAACTCCTACGACGACGGCACGCTAGGACGGCAATATGGACGGAGGCGACAAGAGCTAGCACGGCAATACAGGCGGCTGTTACGGCTTAGCTCAAGCCGGATGTGTGGAGACCACAAATCGCGGCGGCGCCATGCCTCTTTTGGGATACTGTTTGGGAGCTGATTGTGGCCTAGTAATATACAGGGCTCGCATTGCTAAGTCAATAGTTATCCGAATTTATAATCGTA
The DNA here is from genome assembly GCA_021432635.1 of Thozetella sp. PMI_491. Lineage (NCBI taxonomy): Eukaryota > Fungi > Ascomycota > Sordariomycetes > Chaetosphaeriales > Chaetosphaeriaceae > Thozetella > Thozetella sp. PMI_491. The sequence continues at coordinate 22,753 of MU270099.1, forward strand.
CAAGCAACGCATGGGGACGGCGCTAAGCTATCTCTTTGCTAGAGGAAGAGGGGGGCTGGGAGACTTGACCTGTTCTGTCACCAGACAGAAGAGATGAGTGGGAGCGGCAGATAAGGACTTCCAGTGCAGCCAACCCCCGCATGAACCCCCGGACTGTGCCGCTGTGTGGGATGATGGTTTATGGGGGGTGGCACCATTGGAGAAGCTAGACAGAGTCCCACGGGGTGAGGGGGAGGAGCCGCTAATGCCGGCACCCCCTAGAAATGCCCGAGACCGTGGGAATACCTCTGACTCGAAAGTGGCCAGCGCCACTCTTAACAAAGAGGCACAGAGCGGCGCGGAGCGACCTCGTTACCTTCTGGGTTGAACAAGCTTGCACGGCACACTCACATTATCAGACGAACTATGCAAGGTGGTGCTGGTTCCCATGTAGTGGCTCGTCTGGAAATGATATCTTGGCCATCTTCAATTTTCAGCCTCCCAAAAAAACCTCCGGCTTTCGCCAAGATTGATACCCGTCTCTGCACGTGTGCTGATGTCGGCTCACATCGATCGAGTTGCGCCGGCCAAGCGCCGGGCGTGCCGCCACACGTTTGTTGTTAGCGCTTATCAGGCCCGTTTCTTGGTTGATTGCGACGAGTACGACCCCTTGGCCACTAGGATGAGGATGCTACCTAAACCGGCGCGGTATTTCGGTTGGGAAGCAGATGCACGAAAGCGAGCCACTGGAATCGCACCGCTTTCGCTCGGTTGCTGTGCCGTCTCAGAGCTGTCCGCCCCGGACCACCGGCCCTAACCGCTCTCGGCGGCTGCTGAAGGCGGGGAAGTCGAGCCCTAGTCGATAATGAGGAGAGTACCATTTTAGGTTCACACAAAACAGGAAGGAGATTGTCTCAGTGCCGACTTTTGCGAACCCAACAGTCATGTGGCGTGCAAGATCAAAGGGGAGCCACCCTAAACGCATTCCGGTACAGCGCAGCATGGCGATATAAAGTACCGTATCTTACCGAATTGCCGCGGCCTCGGCTCTATGTCTCAAACAGCGTGGCGATCTCCCCCAGCATCTGGGATTTAAAGTCGGTCCAGGTGGTACGCGTTGTTGAGGTCAGCTCGAATGCAACACAATCGAGTGCCCCGAGAAACGAGGACGATGGCGGAACACACTGCCGTGCACGATGTCGAGAAGCCGACTGACCTGGAACAGGTCGAGCTGAAGAAGGAGTTCATTTACGAAACGGACCCGCGAATCACTGCGTTCAGTTCCGATGAGCAGAAAAGAATCTATCGGCGGGTCGACATCCGGCTTGTCGCCACTCTGGGCTGCATGTACATGATCAGTCTGCTGGATCGCACCAACCTTGGTGCGGCCTCTGTGGCCGGGTACGAATAGCATCATGCATTCCCCATCGGAAACAAATAGCCTTCTAATCAACTCTGAGCAGAATGCAAACCGAGCTTGGCATGAACGCGAGCAACAATGCCTATACGATTGTTTCCCTGGTTTTCTTCTTTCCATATGCGATCTTCCAGCCCCCCGCCACCGTTACCATCCGAAAGCTAGGCCCGCGGATCTTTCTGACCCTCATCATCTTCGGATGGGGCGTCGTCATGATTGTGAGTGTACTGGAAGGCGAACGCGCTTCTAGCTATCTTTCACTAGCCTGGTGATTAACAAGCTGTGGTAGGGCTTCGGCTTCGTCTACTCTTGGCAGGTTATGGCTGGCCTCCGAGTCATCCTCGGTATTTTCGAGGCTGGCTTTTACCCCGGCTGTGTCTATCTCCTCAGCACCTGGTACCCGCGCTACGAGTTGCAGAAGCGCAATGCTGGCTTCTACCTGATCGGAAGCATGGCATCTGCCTTTGGAGGAATCCTCGCCTACGGCCTCATGCAGCTTAGCGGAAGGGCAGGTCTGTCTGGCTGGAGATGGATCTTCATCGTGAGTTACCCTACCATGAAAATAGCTTGACCTATAGTGGGTTCCTTTTCTTCTGATGGCCTCTGATACTAAACATATGCTGTCTTTTTAGATCGAGGGAACTCTAACCTGCGTCCTGGCCTTTGTGGCCTACCTCTTTATTGTCGACTTCCCCGAGCACTCTCCCAAGTCGTGGAGATTCTTGACTCAGAAGGAGGCCGACTTCGTCGTGGCACGGATCGAGTACGATCGTAACGACGTAGAGGTGGTGCCTTTCAATCTAGGCACATACCTGCGTAACGGCCTGGACAGCAAGGTGTGGGGTTTCGCCTGGCTTTATATGTTGACAACAACCAACACCTATGCCATTGCCTATTTTCTGCCCATCATTCTCCAGGGGGGTCTCCATTTCAGCACTGCGCAGGCTCAGTGTCTTGTGGCACCCCCGTACGCCGCGGCAGCGATAGTCATGATCGTTCAGGCGTACTATGGCGACAAGTGGCGACTCCGTGGGCCTATCATCGTGTTCAACTGTGCTTTGGGTATGCTAGACCTCGTCGAACTCAGATACACCTGGCTGTTCAACTAACATATCTTTCACAGGCATTCTCGGTCTCGGGCTCCTGGGTTACCTACAGAACAGTGCCGCGCGATACTTTGGCGTGTTTCTGGCCACCATCGCCTGCAATGCCAATTGCCCGGTGCTTCTCACGTATCAGTCAAACAACATCCGTGGCCAGTGGAAGCGGGCCTTCACGTCGGCCACGCTGATTGGAGGAGGCGCTATTGGCGGCATCATCGGTACCAGTGTGTTCCGGCCCGCAGATTCTCCCGAATACCGTCCCGGTATCCTGGCCTGCCTCCTCGCCAATGCTCTCATGATCTTCATCGTCGCCTGGCTGAGTTGGAAATTCTACCGGGCTAACAAGCGTGTCGATGCTGGAGGGAAGTCGATTGAGGGATACCCCGGGTTTAAGTACACTTTCTGATCCAATGCATTGGATGCACAAAACGCCGTACTGATCTACGTTGAACTGTGGATCTCGTTCCAACGTGCTATCAAAATGACGGGCATCAACCAGAGCGCGTATATCAGCTGGTAAAGGGCGTGTCGCATAGACTGAACTCTCGAGCTTTGTGGGCGTTCCCAGCTAATTAACCAATTGATATACATATTATATGTATTCCATCTGAGGCTCTAGTATCGCATATTGTGATCTATGTTAATTTAACTATAGTAGCATGTGGAAACAACGACAGTGTGTGACAGCAGACACGGGCTTGAAAAACTGCCATTCGAGAGCGGTCGGAGGTATCGCTGCGGGACTTTACGCAATGGTAGATTTAGGGCCCTCTGCCCATCGGCACCTCGACGGCAGATACTAGCAAGATTGTGATTCAGACCCAAGGCTACGGGCCCAGCACGAACGCCTTCGAGCCAGATCCTTCCGCCTATGACTGCTGACTATATTTTCTCACCGAGCCCAGGACTTCCGATCGGGAACTGCTGGGGCGAATCCATTCGTGCCTGCGGTGTCTTTGTGCAAGGGACTGGCTGCCAGATGAGCGGCAGTGAGATGTGGTGGGCTTACCAAAATATCCGCAACATCGGGGGTTGCAAGATATGCGGGTCATATCATAGGTCGGACGGCTGCTTGCTGACCATCAATTATGTCACTAGCTGTGCCAAAGGTCCATGATTGGTACTGTGCGTCTCTGTGTTTACAGTTACAATTACGTTGCGGGCAGAGTTTCGAAAAGGGGGCGAATCGACTACTTTGGTTATAACAACGTGAGGGTATGACATATTCAGGCGATAAACTGGCAGTGAAATAGACATGTCGCTGTCCAGGGGTATAGATACGAGCCAATGTACATGCAAAATGTTTGTGTAGGCGTGCTGCAGGGGCCTCGGAGCCTTCCCGCCCATTTAGACCCGTGATTCGCAGATAACATTTCGGCGCGTAAATACGCCCTAGGATGAGAATGGATCGTCGGCAAAGCTACGCCAACTTTTAGTACGTCTCTCACCGGAGAAAATGGAGTGTTTGCTCACAAAGTGTTCCCAAATCCGTCGTCACACACTGTCCGACCTTGAACCTCTGTGCACTGGGCACCATCTAGGACAACTCTGCCTCCAGCATTGTCCTTGGCGCTGGTGCTCTTGGGTGCTGGCGCTGCCAAGGCAAATGAGAGGAGAGTTGCGATAGCCGCGATGGGGAGCTTCATTGTAGGACTTCGGGGCTTTGCGGGTCCACAGAGAAATAAAACAATACTGAAGGAGAATGGCCGCCCTGCGGATACGAAAGAAAGCTAATGAACCGCAGATGCAAGGGAAAATCGAGACCACAGGACAGTTAAATACAACTTGAGGCGGCCACGACGTCAAAAAAAAAGGCCTTGAGCTACGCGATCTTGCCCCTTGAAAATTGAAACAGGGGGTACTGGCCAAGACCCCCATAACACCCCACAATCCTAGGTCTGTAACGTATAAACCCCTTGCTATGAGGTGGTTTACAGGCTTAATCCGGCTAGAGACGCATTCGACGCTACGCGAGGAAGTTTATTACCAGGTAACAAACCCTTGTTAAGAAACTAGTCAGGTTCCGTCATACAGGGTAGATACTTGCACAATTATAGCTTGCCTTGATTGCGGTAACCAACCTACTTCAAGTTTCGACAGGAGGGCAGTTAAGCTCATAAACTCAGATTGCCGACAACGTCTTCTTACTAACCCCTATTAATGCTGGGACAGCCATATTTCCAAATATACTTTTTTCACTCATGTCTTCGCAATATTGACTCACAGAGCGTTTGTGGTAACTTCGATAACGGAGGCTTCCTACATTTTAATAACACTAGGGTAATGATATTAGGGTTGTGTTGCTACAAGTAATAATCCCAATTGAGAGCTCTGCTGTCAGCTGCCTTTTATAAGCTCTCTGTATTTCATCAGGCCCCGGCCTATCATGTTAATAAAGGGCCATTGTGTGTTGCTCTCAAAAAAATGGGCCCATATTCGAAGCACGTCCAAGCTAAGTGCCGCCGGATCTCGTTCTGATGTTTGGGGATGCGCTTCATCGTCATCAAATTCAACAGTTTTACAAGCTTCTTCAACCACACATCGTACCCAGTGCAAAATCCTTTCTTCGCTATCTGGAAAATTTCGGTCAGATTGGAGCGGCTCTGTGGTAAGTCAAGGTCACGCACCGGTGAGTGGGGTTGTGGCAGCGGATGTTGCCACCGACGTGAGCCACTTGCTGAGAAGAATCCCGCAGTCAAGGCCCGATAGGGAGTGCCTCACACTCCAGAAGAAAGCCTGGCTTCGAGCAACGCGGTCTACCCCGAGTCTTACAGGGATGCTCAACATATGAACCGAATATAGCAATGCCGAGATGACCCCGTTGCTTCGCTCCACGGCTGGCGCCCGTTTGATAGATTGAGCAATTCGTGCAGGATCACGTGAGTCTAACTGTCGGTAGGGACCTAGATGGAGGTATATTCGGACATATGCGAGGCCAAGTAGAGAGCTCGATGTGAAAGGTATGGGGCCATTCTCGTTGTTGGGATCGAGGCTGGACTCGGCAGCCTGCTGCCAACCTGAGGTCCAGGACCGTAGCCCGCGTCTACGGCGAATGAGTTAGCCAACCATTAAGAAGAAGGACGAAGGATATGAATAATAATCAAAAGCCTGTGTTGCTCGTACGACATGCGAAGCTACTTACTCAAGCTTCTCGACTTCTTCAGCAGGGAGTGAAGCTGAGTGATCCATAATCGGGAGCGAGAGGTCTCTCACGATGTATATCCGTTGCAAAAGGCCATGGAGTAACACATAGTTGCCCAGGGGAGTGGGAATCGGATTTAAAGGGGCTGTATGATCCAAGTTTCGCAGTAGGAGTGACAAGGCATCTTGAAAAAAGAGCTGCTCCTTGCGCGTTTCGCGTCGCACTAGCTGCCACTGGAGAGCAGTGGGAGCCTTCCATTCCTTGGTTGAGCAAGGCAGTCTGAGGTTGATCTCGTTGCTTCGCAGCACCGGATACACATTGTAGGCGATACTGTGGGTGTGGATGAACGAGAATGCGACAAGCTTAGCCCTTCGGATGGACTCCTGGCGAACCCAAGCAAGCCATGCAGTCTGACACCCGCTTTGGTCGGCAAGTGACTCACAATCGGCATCCTGTTCTTCACTCAATCCGACATCGCGAAGTACCTGCGCGAGGAGTCCTTGGAGGGCAAAAGCCTCTTGTAGCAACACAACCTTAACTTCCCATGTGGCATAGGCCATAAGAGCAACCAATGCGCGAACTGTTTCTATGGGTTCCCAAGGTGCCCAATCCCGAGGAGCGTGATCGTCTCTTCGACTTGCATCGGGCCCGTCTTGAAGAGAGCGACCCTGGAGGTTGAGGAAGGCCCGCACTTTGTGGCCAAACCTGTCTGCTTCGTGCACAAGTCGCTCCATGAGGATGGCTTTGCCGGCGTAGAATAGCTTCTCAGAACTGCGACGTTCGAAACAGTACTGTGCTCCTATTGCAGCAATCCCAAGGATCAGCTCTAAAGAGTGCTCTTGCATGCGCCACGTTGGGCAATGGATAAAAGGCATGTGGGGATGAAAACCGTCGAAAAAAGATGATATATATCGGGTTAAGGCATGGCGAGAAGGGAACTCAAAGCTAGGGTCAAGGACATCCCGAAAGCTCTCGAGGCAGACGATGAGGCGAGCGTGCACCTCGACCGACACTCTGTACGGCTGGGATTCAAGTTCCGTAGCACGAGGGTCTACGAGCAGTATGTTAGAGGCGCAAGAACAGAGGCGAAGGAGATATATTTCAACTTCGTAAGCATTAAACAGAATGAGACATCACTCACTTTCCTCCGGTAGGGTTCCGGGTATTCTGTTGCCCGTGGGAGCTGATGGTAGCCACGAACTAAAGGGCGATCCAGGGCGAGTCCTCGGACCAAGGCCCGGTGTGGCGGTTGCGGCCCGAGAGACACGCAATGTGGGATCTACAACCTCGTAATCCCTATCAAAATATGGACTCCATTCTGTGGGCAAACCGACGCCGTCGAGGAACGTGGCAAATTCGCGGAAGTGAGCATCGATACCCGCGGATTCTAAGCAATTCATGTCAATACAGCTCATAGCATGACGGTTGTCGTAAGAGGAATTACCTTGGTCAAATATTTGCGTGGAAAGAAGAGGCTGATGGTATGCAGTATCGACTAAGCTTGTGTTGTTCGCTTGGGCCGGCACCGGTATGGAAACCGGGACCTGATAGAGGTCTGCCGGCGGTCGGCTCCCGGCCTGCGCCGGCTCCCAGGGACCTAGTCCCCGTACAGGCAAGGGCACTGCAGTAACCAGGCCCGACTCCTCTGCCGGTTCTATCTCGTCGTTGTGCTCTGTCTCGTGCTCAGACAAAGCCTCCGACGAGTCCTTGGGCGATCCATGGAACCCTTCGTCGTGGAATGAGACGCGTTGATGGCGTGTTAGTAAATCACGTCGAGCAAAGGCGGCTCCACAGTGGCAGACGAATGGCTTCTCTTTGGTGTCTGTCCAAAACGTAAGCAAGGACATCTACGATGGGAGAGGAAAGAGGGTGGGAACGCACGTGTGCGCACGTGCCGTTCTAGATGCTCGGTACGCTTAAAGGAGCGACCACAATGGGGGCAGGACCGCGCATCAGGCCCCGTCCGCCGACGACGTTTAGCTAGATGCCCCGAGTCGTTGCGGGACTGCATAGCCGGGGACCACGATCGCGTTGTTCGCTTGGCGGTCGGGGCTGGTGGAAACAAGTGGGAAGTTGGAGAGACGAATGCTGGAGGCAAACTGGGAAATGGTTGGGGTAATATGTGTTGGAGACTGTCTCCACCCCGCCGGCAAACTCGCCGTCGATAAAGGGGAAAATCTTGGTTTGGGGTCCTGACTCGCATGCTTGGCGAGTCGTAAGATTAACGTTATCAGTGCCTCCAAACGTCAATCAATGGTTGCATTCCACGGACCCCGCGAAGCCCCACTTAACGTGCATCGAGTGAGTGACGTGCCTCGGCGCCGTGAGTACCTAGATAGAGTACCGTATCTGCTGTAATCTTCATTGCAGCACTCAAGGTGACATTGTGATAGCGAAGGCTCATGGACGATAAGCCTGGTCGGGCATTATCTTATCCCCCAACCTACAACTCTACTCGAAGCATTTGGAAAGCGGAATAGTCGGGCATTGAACATTGACACGATGTTCAGGCTCCCGGGTGTGGCCCTTATCACCGGTGCGGGCGGTACAGGTTCGCCTTTCCGAATCAATCCAGGAGGGTCGGGTGATGTTGCTAATTACTCGGGGTAGGTATTGGCGCGGCTGTAGCGAGAGCTTTTGCGCGGTCGGGCTGTTCAAGATTCGCAATTACGGACATCAACCCACAGTCTTTGGAGAGCACGCGAGACGCGATTCTTGCCATAAACCGCGACGCCCAAGTTTCGTGCCGCCCCGGAGATGTATCGGACGAGAGTTTCGTGGAGTCCTTTGTCTCTGAGGCAACGAACGCGTTCAAACGGCTAGACTATGCTATCAGCTGTGCCGGTATCCTGGGAGCGTCGCAGCGCTCACACGAGACACCCACGTCAACCTTTGACCTGATTACCAATGTCAACTATAAGGGTACTTGGCTCATCTCTAGAGCCGTACTTGCCCAGATGACGAAGCAAAATCCTCTGGAGGAACATCCCAAGCAGCGGGGCGCCGTGGTAAATATTGCCAGCCAGCTTGGAATAGTAGCCCGTCCGGGTGCGGGTAAGTTCAATACTCACCGAGTGCACTAGGCGCGATAGCCATAGCAACTTCTGACAAGTATATGTATTAGCTCCCTATTGCGCTTCCAAAGCTGCAATTATCAATATGACGCGCTCTGATGCGATTGATTACTCCGTAGATGACATCAGGGTCAACTGTGTGTGCCCTGGCGTCATTGAAACACCCATGGTATGCCATTTTGAAGCCTCTTATTTCCTATTATGGCCTTGCTTGGAATCCCCTCTAAGTTTGTGACTGCCCCGGTCTTCAGCTCGCCAAGCAAATAGACTAGCCCCCAGTCTTCACACCTCAAATGTTTGCTAACCTTGAGCCATCAATAAGACAACAGGATCTGAGGAAGTCATGAGGCGCCTCAAACCAGCCATTGACATCGCGCCTATGCGTCGTATGGGGCGGCCGGAAGAGATTGCTGATGCTGTAATGTTCCTGTGCTCTAATCAGGCATCGTTCATCCAGGGCCATGCTCTCGTAGTCGACGGAGGATATACCATAAACTAAGCCAAGCCCATTCTTGTCTAATATAGAGTTTCTACTTGTCTAGTGATGATTCTGCAACGAATCCCATAAAATATTTTAACAGAAATACGAATAATGACTTAAATAGTCCTAGGATATTAATGTTAAACTTCTGTGCAGCCTCTAAAGCTAAGATTCCGAAGCCAAAAGACCCAGTATCCATGTCTAGCTAATTTTATCCATAGCTACCTCGCCTAATGAGCTGTTATCCAAACTTATGCAGCCACCTTTACTCGTTTTAAATCCGGGGAAGTTGTCTCGTTGATTGTGGGACATGGCCTAGTACCGGGTTTTGTGTGAATATCAAGAGGGACTCTCGACGGCACGGATTGCACTTCTTGTTGGCTTGTGGACTCTCGCCAGTTGAAGCTTGACTCCCAAGCATGACCAACCCTGAGCACTTTTTTCTCCTGCCAAAGACCACCCACAATTTGCATCCCAACTGGTAGTTGGACACTTCCATCATCTCCTGCCGGGAGGAACCCAACCGGGATCGACATTGCCGGGTGCCCTGTCACATTGAACACAGCAGTATTGGTTGTCAGGCCAATTGTGGGCTCGAACGACCTCAAAACTTCAGCACGTGTCCCATGACGCGGGGCAACAAACGGAGTAGTGGGCGTGATGACAACATCAAACTTCCTAAATACCTCCTCATACGCGTCGCGAATCTGTCGCCCGATGTTGATCGTTTTGCTGTATAGACCGGGAAACTTCTTGGCAAGGTATAGGCCGTTGATGACAGTATTCTTGGTAGATGGGAAAAGTTTCTGAAAATTAGCATCAGTCCAAGGCAGCCGGGCTGTCTCGAACTCAGTCAAGCCGAGGCCTCGACGGCCAGTTGCTTGACCCAGGATGCCCAGAGATCCGGAAATGCGCTGTTGGATCGTCCATATCGAAGGTCCTTGGAGGTGGAGGGGTACTGATATCTCTTCAATAGTAGCCCCAAGCGTCTCTAGTTTCCTTGCGGCCACTAGCACATGCTCCCTGACTTGGGGATCCACAATGCTTTGACCAAAACCCTCGTTGAGCAGGCCGACCTTGAGTCCATCCAGGCGAGTGGGGGTGATTAGAAGCGTTTCCAGAAAGTCATACGACCCATGGGCAGCAGCACCCAAGGACCGATCGTCGATGTTATCGTATCCGGCAATCACATCAAGGCATGCCGCTGCATCGGCGACGGACCTGCAGATCGGGCCCGCATGATCGTCGATAGCATCCCCGCTCGTGATACCGGTAAAGGGGATCAGACCATGAGTTGGCTTGAGCCCGACGCAGCCGCAGAATGCCGCGGGTACGCGAATGCTTCCGCCCTGATCCGTCCCGAGCGCGATGTCGACCTTGCCAGAGCCAACTAACGCCGCACCGCCCGATGTGCTACCCCCGGCGGAATATCCAGTCTGGAAAGGGTTGTGGACAACCCCCTGCGCGCTGGTAAAGGACGCGGTCGAGTTACAGAAATGCTCGCATGTTGCAGTGCCCAGAATATCGGCGCCTGCATCGAGCACTCGTGTGATCACGGTAGCATCGGTCGTGGGTGTCCAGGGGGGAAACGCGTCGCTGCCAAAGAACTGAGGTACCTCGGCAACGGCGATGCAGTCTTTGACACAAACGGTCTTGCCTTTTAAGGAAAATCTTTGATTCGGAGAATCGGTACCACGAATCCGGAAACAGTGCGCCCAGGCGTGCCCAAATTCCTGCTCGCCGGGGGAAGGAATATGCACGTTCTCTCGCGGGTATTTCTTCGTATCTGGGGCTGGCTGATAGTCCGAGAGGCCATTTATTGCCACTGCACAGTCATGTACCGCAGCCAGGAGCCGTTGGTAGTCCGCCGACTCCTCCGACCGGATAGTTACTCCCAGTGGTTCTAAGACCTTTTCAACGTCACCCTGCTTGACGGGGTTGTCCCTGCAGGCAAATTAGTGGCTATGATCAAGCAAGTATACGCGCGGGTGGTTTCACATACGCCGAAATATCTTTGAAGAACACGGACATTGCGTGTAGATCAGAAGCGCGGCAGTAATATCTGCTATAACCCGGAGCTCGTTTCGAGGTGCGCTGTTATCAAAGACTTCAAGCCATGTTCAAATGTGGGAAAATCAGCAACTTCAAGAGGCCAGACTAGCCAGCCGAGCGGAGCAGGGAGCCATGATTCCCCGATGATTCAGTCTATGACAAATAGTAAACTGTATAACGATAGAGTAAGCGGTATGGAGAGCACAAGGCGGCTATGTGCATTGCGTGCTAGTAAAAGGTACTCCGTTGGAGGCAAGCCATTGTATCGCAGTTGGAGTCTGTGCGTGTGAATACCCCACTTACAGCGTTTTTACCCCGTCGGGGTACGGCCAGTTGGGGTCAATTCCAACTTGAGTGTTGGAGGCAATTTCTGGGATGATGGGGTAATTACCCCTGTTGCCTCTATGCCCTCCACACATCCACGCCTCCACGCCTTCTGCGCCTTCCATTTAACTCTAATATATCCCACAGTCTCGGGAAGATGCCGATAAGAGAAGCACCCTGGATTACGATTAGATAGTACCTAATTGGATTTCCTGCTTACTGCTAGAGGTAGGTTCTGCCCATTTAGCTCGATCGACGCCACTCTACATAGTTCAGGTGCCGGCTCCTCAGTCCGCTCCCTCCTTAGCTAGCTCCACTACAAGTCTGCCCCTGAAATTGCTGTCTCTATAGGCGTCCACAATATGCGAGACCTTGTCAAAGGGCACGAGTGTGACATGTGACCGAATACCTGCCCGATCTACTGCCGCCATCATCCTCTCCGTAGCTTCTCTGTTGGCAACGTAGCTACCCCGAATCGTGAGCTCCCGGAAAACCATCACGTCTGCGTCAAAATGCCACCCCTTCGCAGGTAGGCCAAGCACGCCCATGACACCGCCTATTCGCAAGATCTGGAGTGCCCAATTGTTGGCCACTAGTGAATCTGTACAGACCACTACCGCAGCAACACCCTCCCCGTTCGTAAATGCCTTGATCTCGGAAATAGCGTCCACGGCCCCTGAATCAACGACAAGTGATGGGCGAAGAGATTCTGGAACGTCGGTAGACAGCTCACGGCCGGCAGCCCGACTATCCACTGCCACTGTACGAAACCCCATTGAGCTCGCACTATTGGAATTAGTAGCCTTGTCAGCAAGTATCCGGAAAATACCTAGCAGTGTGCGTATCATTGTCATTCCAATATGTTTTCGACACTACGGAGGTGGTGCAAGTCTCTGGGGATAGCTTACAACTGAACACCAAGATGACCTAGTCCGCCTATCCCCACAATCGCTACGGTGTCGCCAGAGGCCAGTCCAGCCGTCACCTTCTCCAGCGAACCCCATACTGTAGCACCAGCGCACATCCTAGAGAAAAGGCAGGTCAGAATCTCTCTTTACACTGTTTCAATATAGCTGTAGGATGCGCTGTTCGGCTCTGGCACTCGGCCCATAACCAACCTGGGGAGCTCCTACAGTGGTGCAGCTTGCTCCATGGATATCGACTCTGGCAGCCGAACAGTGGTCTCAGGGTCAGCCACAAGATAGTCTGCAAAAGCCCCGTCATGTTGGAATCCCGCTGTCTCTCTCTTGTCGCAATACCTAGGATCGAAGTGACCGGTAGTCCTTTTCGAGAGGCCGCACCCGCTGCATTGTCTGCAAGAGTTCTTGAAATTTAAAACTCCGACTCGGTCTCCCTCTTTCCAGTCGCCCCGACAAGCAGGGCCAACTTTTGCGATGATGCCCGCAGGTTCGTGTGAAGCAATCATGGTCAATGGAGACCCAAACTGGCCTTCCAAGGCTTGAAGGTCGGAGTGGCAGAACCCCGCAGCGTATACTCGCACAAGGAGCTCATGGTCCCGAATTATCGGGACCGGCCTCTCTACCACCTCGTACGGCTTTCCATACTGCTTCAAACTCAGCTTTGACGTGAGAAGGATGGCAAACTCCGGTAGGGCCCACCTGAGAAATCTGGGCTGCCCTCATCTTTGCTGGAAGACACGTTTTTGGCCCGGGTGTGACAAGCTTCGAGTCCCAGAGGCGAAGTTGCCCAATTGATAGGTAGGTCTGGGGTATCCGCTCGATAACCAGCTAAAATATGACACTGTCCATTACTTTCTTATCTGCACTTTAGTGTTTTCCCGCGCTCGGAGGGAGACGGGGCTGCAGCCAAGATGCCGTCTATGGGAGTCGGGTATAGTGGCTGTGGGGTCAACCTGTTCATGACTCTTTTCTCAACCAACGACGCGCTGATCATAGAGGGTTTTTGCCTGATCATTACGTTTTCTCCTGCTCTTCTTACCCCATTTGAGCTAGCAATGGTACCCGGGTACTCAGTGGGGACGAATCTCCAATAGCTGGCGTCTCCCATTTTGCCTCCAACTTCTACCCCATACCAACAAGCTGGGAGGGGCCCCGGGCTTCCGGGCTTTTGCCCACTTCACCTCGGTCCATACCTTAGCCGCCCCTCCCCTTAACACAGCTTGGAGCGATTCTTGGGATATTGCATGCTGTTAGCTGTCAGAATTGCCTAATACACGCATCAAGAGTTCGAGGCGTTGCCTCGTGAAATAGCTCTACTCCTTCTTTACTAGTGTGCCCGCTTGGGGATAGCTGAAACTTTTCTTGAGATAAGGTCTCTTTCTGTACCTTATTCAAAGGAAGGAGCAGCCCCAGTGATAGTAACGTCATTTCCCTAAACTCTCTCTATTACCCCTCCCTCCTTTGCTCGCAGTCGTTCATCGCCACTCGGCATTCCGTCAGTACAATTTCTCAGTATGGGAAAGAGAGTTCTAGTATCTTATGGGGTGGACGTTGATGCGGTGGCTGGATGTAAGAGAGGCTTCTCAGCAGAACTCGCGAACTAGGTATATGACTGACACTTCTGGTCTCAGGGCTGGGATCGTACGGAGGAGAGGATTCTTCGAATGATATTAGTCGAGGTAGGACTAGCCACTCCTGGCAGTTGGAAATAGCTCGCTGACTAGTGATAGGCTACTTTGCGGGGACCATCGGTGTTCAGCGAGTTCTGAAGCTGCTCAAAAAGTACAACATCAAGTCAACATGGTTCATTCCCGGTCACAGTCTTGAGACGTTCCCTGAAGATATGGCGGCCGTGCGTGACGCCGGACATGAGATTGGACTGCACGGCTACTCTCACGAAAATCCAACTGATATGACTATTGAGCAGCAGAAGGAGATCCTAGACAAGACCTATCGTATGCTGACCGAGTTCGCGGGGAAGCCGCCGAGGGGAAGTGTCGCCCCGTGGTGGGAGACCAGCAAAGAAGGCGCGCAGCTTCTACTTGACTACGGAATTGAGTATGACCACAGCATGAGCCATCACGACTGCCAGCCGTATTATTTGCGCACCGGCGATTCATGGACCAAGATCGACTACAGCCAGAAGCCAAGTGATTGGATGAAGCCGCTGGTTCGGGGAGATGAGACTGGCCTGGTGGAGATCCCCGCAAATTGTGAGTGCATGAAACGCGGCCTAGCATATTTGCGAGTCTTTGCCCATCATCAGCAGAGGAGATACATGGCATGGCGTAAACTAACTCAAATTGGATAGGGTACCTTGACGACCTACCGCCTATGATGTTTATCAAGAAGGCTCCCAACAGCCACGGCTTCGTCAACGCCAGAGATGTGGAAGACATCTGGCGCGATCATTTTGACTACTTCTATCGCGAGTATGATGAGTTCATCTTCCCCATCACTATCCACCCGGATGTATCAGGCCGGCCACACGCCATACTCATGCACGAGAGGCTCATTGAGCACATGATGAAGCACGAGGGTGTTGAGTTCGTGACTATGGAGCAGATTTGTGACGAGTTTAAAACCAAGAACGCACCAGCTCCAGGCGCCATCCTACCAGCAACTCCTGGAATAATGTTGAAGACACAGTTATAGATAAGGAATACCGATTTGAAGCAAATTCGGGGAATATACGACTAGAGCTTAGCTAGCTGCACAATCCCGTATGTAGATGTAGCCTATATCTCCTTTAATCTGTGCCTTTTGTCCTTAACCCCTCTGGACTTTACCAAGTGTACGCTTTGCTTCTAGACCGACACAGTCCCTCTTGCTTCTATCTACATGATACCCCGCTCTTGTCTCTGTGCATGGACTATGCTCTGCTGTAGGTTGCCGGTTATCATGAACTGTTACGTAGCACATCATTCCCCCATTATGATACCACTGTACTCCGAGGTTGTAGAATAGTATTACGAAAATGAAAGTTCTATAGTTGGCTACTAACATTAAACGTCTCCAACACTATCAGGCACAGATCTCTAGGATGGAGACTTCAAGCCCCTTGACCCCAACGGCGATAAGATATCCATGACTCGCGAGGTCACCTTGAGTGTGCTCCATGACTCGCAGATACCCCATACCCCAAATTTTCTTCCGTCATGCTGTGATCAGATGATTGACCCCGGCAAACCAGGCGTAATTGTGTAGTGGCTGCTGATCATTATCGCGGGGTCAAATGGATGCTGTCTATCTGGGTTACTTCGAATAGACCCTTCGAGATAAGCTACAGTGCCTCTAGTTGCCCGGGATATTGATTGCTGTGGCCCCAAGCGCCACCCCAGATTCGAAGGTCCACCCATTTCGACGAGTGGGAAATCTTAGTTCTTTAGCACTTTCCACAACATCTTGGATATTCCTATATATCGACCGAAGAACCTACGGTCAAGGAAACGAAAGAAGCACCGGTCAGCTCTCGACATCGTGCACGTTCCCTTTCCTCTCTGGTTCCACCAGTCTGAACACCTCAACCTTACCTACGACGCAACCCAGGCGAACTGTTGCATCTCATCATTTCAGTGTCGCGAGTATGTCGGACAGCGAGAAGACTGACGCTATTGTGCCAGCTCCGGTCCGGAGCAGCGGTAGCATAGATGCTGTGAAGATCGACAACGACGATGCTTTTGAAGTTTTTAAACGGCGCGAGGGAGCAGTTGACTTCCGCACCGTCGGTATGGCGTTCCCCTCTCTTCCATATAACTAGTACGGGCTGCTGACGGTCCTAACTCCAGGTTGGATCCATACCTCTGTGATTTTCCTCAAGGGTAAGATGCATTGCTAGTCCGCCGACACAAGGAGGTGCAAGTTGACGCCGTGGTAGTCATTTTCGCCACTGGAGTCCTCACAATTCCCTCAGCCATGTACGTACTTGGCGCGTTGCCAGGTGCCATCAACGTGCTCGGTTGGCAGTTTCTCAACACCTATTGCGCCATCATTCAAGGCAACTTTCGCAACTCTCACGCTGGGTGTCACTCTATCGCGGACATGGCAGAGGTAGTTGGAGGATCTTGGCTCAAGGAGATCACGGGAGTTTTCTTCCTGTTGACGTACATTATCGTCTGTGCATCAGGAATTTTTGGCACTTCGGTGGCTCTCAATGCGCTGTCAAACCATGCCGTCTGCACGAACAACTTCATGCTGGTCGCCACCGCTATCGTCTTCCTCCTGTCCAGTGTTCGGAAGTTCGAGAAGATTGCTTGGCTAACCTGGGCCGGCTTCCTATCCGTATACATTGCCGTTTTCATTGTCGTGTAAGTTGATGCTGTTTGGAATCCTCTGCTACAAGACATTTTCTCCAGCCCTTCAAGCTGGTGCTAACAGATCTGGCTACCTACAGAGTTGGTGTCACGACTCTTGACCGTCCCGCTGCGGCTCCCCAGACCGGCGACTACGAGTTTGGCTACCACGTCATTGGAAATCCCACATTTATTAGCGGAATCACCTCGGTCGCTACCATCTTCTGCTCTGGTGCAGGTACTTCAGCGTTCCTGCCTGTCATCTCGGAGATGAGGAAGCCTAGAGATTACAACAAGGCCGTCTACCTTTGCATGGGCGTCGTCACTGCGTCTTACCTGACATTTTCCCTCGTGGTCTACCGGTACTGCGGCCAATGGGTGGCCTCTCCTTCTCTGGGAAGCGCGGGTCACGTGGTCAAGAAGATTGCGTACGGCGTGGGTATCACTGGGTTGGCTGTCAGCGGTATGCTCTACTGCCACACGGCGGCCAAGTACCTATTCGTGCGCATCTTACGGAACTCTGAGCACCTGCAAAAGAACTCACTCGTGCATTGGGCGACCTGGCTCGGATGCACCTTTAGCATGGCCATCATCTCCTTCCTGGTGGCATCGGGCATTCCTATCTACAACTATCTTCTCGCCCTCGCTGGTAGTCTGACCTTCGCGCCTCTCGCTTTGGGGCTCCCAGGCTATCTTTGGATCTACGATCATGGACACTACCGCAACGGCAAGACGTGGCAGGTTGTTGTCTACTGGCTAAACTGGCTCATGATTTTGCTTGCCGTCTTCTTGACCATTGGCGGAACGTATGGTGTTGTGCAGAACATCATCAACGCATATGCTGATGGCACTATCGGTGGTGCATTTTCTTGCGATGACAACAGCAATTCATCGTAAGATAGCAGGGGAATAAGCCTGCACTGTCGCAATTGTGGAATTGATGCTTGGTGAGGTATATAATTTAAAGAGGTCAAAGTCCTAGCTCGCAACAGCTGCCAACTGAGAGAACTGTAGCTGAAGCTCCGGGAGGTATAAGAATCGAGGTAGCGTGGGTTAGACATGAGCTATCCTGAGAGAGTTAAAAAAAAAAAAAGGAATTTCCACACTAGATTGGCTGAAGAGAGCTTAGACTTAGCCCTCATTCCTCTCCGATTTCCACGTGTTCGGTTACCTCGAGAGCCTTCTCCTCAAGCATGTCGCGAGACTCATCCGCTCCGACGCGGTGCCTACCTCGCTGTCCTGATTTCCTCAACTCCATACTGGACCCGATGAAGAGATCGCCCAGCTCTTCAAGAGTGTGCCCTCGTGTCTCGGGGAAGAAGAAGTAGGCACAGACTAGAAATTACGCCAATATGACGACAAAGACGATGTATACCTCCATCCAATGGCTGCAACAGCGATTGGATTGGCCTTGCTGTTGAGTATAAGCGAGACGATGTTACACAGAATTCTCTGAGGAACACTAATGGGGAGGCCGTCAGTCGAATGCGACAAAACCCCTGCCGGATGCGGCAGATGCCAGAATCTGGAAATACGCTGACCGGGCTATGCAAATGACCACCCCTCAACTCTAGAGAGCCATGAGGGGAAATTTGATAACATATTTAGAGCTGCAGGTATCGATAGGAGGGAAAGCGGGCATGTCAGGAGTTTCGTGCTGCTAAATCCAAGTGCAGCCCATCTCGTCCGCATTGCCGCCGTTGCCAGCTACGAGGCATCGCATGTCACTGCGGTTGACGAGTCCTAGAGTTGGATTGGCCATTGACGGTCCAGCAGCGGTGCCAGGCCTTCAGAGCATCTCGCCCTAGCCACAGGGATTAGCACATTAGAGAACGTCTTTCGCTAGATACTAGTAATGTATCTTAGACACGGTTGGCATATTAGAGCCAAAATGCGTGCCTTTAAGTCTTGTATATACCTACACTCGTTCTAGCAGGACAGACAGCACATTGCGAGAGCTAAGCTTACAACTGTCATTGATTACAATTCGGGGTGACTGCTGGCGACTAGCCTATACATTATCAGCTTGCTACTATCGAATTTATAACCCATACAGCTACGGAACAGTGAAGCTATGCACATACAAGGAGAAACATACTCTTCCAAGGTCCTAGGTCCAAAGCGCCGCGTAATAAAGAGCAACCAAAATTTGATGGGGCTGAGCGCCTGGTGAACTTATTTTCGGTCTGACACTATAATTCCGCCAATCACCAGCTCGGCTCTCCTTGCAAGGATACGATGCACGTCCTAGACCAGCATAGCTCCAGCGGGAATACAACTGCTTGGAGACAAGCTGGGGATGCGGGGAAGTCTAGTGCGCACCCCGCCGAAAGACAGGGCTACGTGCTCCAGGGCCAGAGCAGCTCTGATTTGTGGATATTCTGATTTTCCCTTCCAGCTGCATTCTAGTCGCCTATTGGTCTTTTGCTGTTGTGGCGTTGGGCCATTCTACCGGAGCTCTAGAACATGCTTCGCAGATAGGTATAATAGTCCTGTAGTATATCGCAAACATTTCTGTGTCCGGCCACCTACATATTCTAAGCTGTTCATGCTGCTCAGGATGCTAGCGCTCAAAGTCTTGGCCACACTGGCACTTGGGGTGCTCCCAGCCGCTGCCAGCATCGATCCCCAGGGTCCGGCAAAGACTTTTGCGCTGTGCCAGAGCAAGACATGCGACCCCCTCGTAGGCTGCCCAGATGGAACCATCTATGTCTCGCAGACCGATAAACGCGCTTCTTTCACCAAGATCCAGGACGCAATCCTCTCCATTCCCAATAATACCACCCCGTACTACATCCTGATTGGCCCCGGCACGTATACGGAGCAGCTGAATGTCACACGGCGCGGCCCGCTGTACCTCTTGGGGCAGACCAATGCCCCGCATCGGGGTGCGTCGTATGCCGCGACGTACGACAATGGAACTGCGGCCAACGAGGTGCAAGTGGAGTGGAGCAGCGCCAACCACGACAACACCGGGCTCATCGAGGACAACTCGGCAACACAAGTGTTGACCGTCAGCCCTAACCTGAATGCAACCAGGACGGGCAGCGGACCGACTGGCTGGCCTGTCCCAGCAGGTACACCTTTCGGCTGTACCGACTTCAGGGCGTACAATATCGACTTCCGCAACTTGAACGAGAACGCCCAGGTCTCCAACGGTCCGGCGCTCGCTGTGGGTATTGGCTATGCAAACGCCGGTTTCTATTCGTGTGGTTTCTACAGCTACCAGGATACAGTAAGCACCCTTCGTGCTTAATTTCTTAGTTCTTTGAAGCCACGGGAGGACTTACAGCTCTATGACAGGTCTTCATTGGAAAGTTGGGCAACGCCTACATGTACGACAGCATTGTGGCTGGCCAAACCGATTTCCTCTACGGCTTCGGCACTCTCTATATTGAGAAGTCCACATTAGCCCTCCGTGGCTGTGGTGGTGGCGTCGTGGCCTGGAAGGGTAGCAACACGACGTTCGAGAACAAGTACGGCGCCTACATTTCAGACAGCTACCTGGGCGCTGCGAACGCCAGCGTGGCCTCGTCGATTGCTGGCAAGTGTGCTTTGGGGCGGCCGTGGAACGCGCAGATTCGCTCCATCTTTATGGAGACCTACTTCGACTCTAGTATCCTCGCCGCCGGCTACGTGAAGTGGTCGACAACGGATCCGCGCATCAACAACTACACCCTACAGGTTGTGTGGAACAACTATGGACCAGGGTATAACCTTGCTGCCGAGACGGCCGCTTACCCAATTACCCAAGTGCTGGATGACCAGAGCGTTCAGCCGTACCGCTACCCAGTCGACGTGTTTCTCACGCCTGATGGTGTGCCTGGGAACATTGACTGGATTGACCAGAGTGTGTTGGTCGGTCGTTGAGAAGGTACTGTTTGATATTAATTCAAGGATAAGTAGTTATAAGATATAACTCCCAACAAAGGCTGCAGTATAATTAATTCTGGGAAGTAGCTATTAGAAATTGTATGCTGGCAACATTGCCTGCTGTTTGACCGCGAATTGGTCCTAAATGCCTTATTCGCCGTATGATCTATTTCCACTTTTGATACTTGTAATATATGCTATCTAGGTAGTTGGTGGCTAACCATTTCTCTCCTTTTCTTTCCTTCTTTAACCTTGTAGAACCAGCACCGATTTGGCTGATTCTGCAAGCTGTAGTGTAAACTGCGACTTTGAGAATTCACTAAAGGGCGAGAAGAGACTCCTACTAAAGTAGACCGATAGTTCGGCTTTGAAGCGGAAACCTCTAGTCACGCCCGAAATGAGATGAACGTCACGCAGTAAGAAACTTATACCCATGCTGAGGACAACGTAGACTGCTTATCTAGCTGTTAAACCAGGGGCGATCGACAATGCAAACTCCCCACAACACCCCACAACCCCCTTTCTTGGCATGCCGAACGAAAGCACTAGCCTACAGACGCCAATACCAAGACAATATTTTTGAAACAAAGTCGTTTTCGATTCAGCGAACTTTACCTTTCCTCAAGAGGACAGGTTTTGGCAAATGGACTACTATTTATAAGCAGCTCCAACAGGCAGCAAATATTTGACCTACTCACTCTACGCTCACTCCAAATTGTCCCAACACTCCCTTCTATCAGGGGTTACACACTCGTTTATCTACACCACATGCGGATTTCAGATTCAATCCACGATGCGTTCCTTTCTTTTCGCCCTCATGGGGGCCGCCGCAGTAGATGCTTACACGGTAGTGGCTATGAAATCATTTGTGTGTCTCCCTCGTCGCCTCCTACCATGCTTGTTTACATGTACTAACAAATTTTTCATAGATGTACAAGAACATCGATCCTGTTGTGCTCCCGGGGACCTATAAATCACACATGCACACTTTTATGGGCTCAGACAAAGTTACGAAGGACACATCCACTTCGGCTGAGGTAAATCGCCCCAGAGCAACGCGGTAAGAACAGTAGAGACTAAAGAGCAACGGTATAGCTTCGAGAAGGTTGCACCACCGCCGAAAATCCAAATGATCTCTCGGTATACTGTAAGTATCTGCTAGCTAACCAACAGCAGTCCCCGATAGCTTCAAACCTCAGCTGATGAGCTCATAGGGGTTCCCACCCTCTATTACACGGGTGGATCTGAGTACCAGCCAATAGCACCAATGCGCTTCAGCGCCTATTATGAAAATATTGGAGACGCCGAGATGGCTATCCCGGAAAATTACATGCTTGTGGTTGGTAACTCGTCGGGTACTACTCAAGCAGATGTAGATGCGACAGCCTCTGGTGCACAATGGTTCTGCGAAGGCGACGACGCCCCGGCAGACAAGGAGGCTGCCGCTTTTCCGACGACCACATGCTCTACACACTTGCAGCATCTGCTCTACTTCCACGACTGTATCAACCCAGACGACGTCACGGAGCACTCATATTCGGGCCGAGCCAACGCCGCCAATGCCAACCGGTGCCCCACCGGTCACAAGCGAATTCCCCAGCTGCGCTTCTCAATTCGATACGACCTCCGCAAGGTCATATCGGCAGGATGGAGCGGCCAGCCGCCTCTAGCACTTGCATCTGGGAACTCATTCTCGGCCCATGGCGATTTTATCAACGGCTGGGACACCGATGCACTGGAGAACATGCTGTTGGCAAGTGAAAAGAGAGAGTATGCTTATGTGAATGGCTCGCGTTCGGCGGCCAGTTGTACGCCAACCGATGCGGACCCCGGCAATGGTACAAGCGACTACGAGACATCGTTGACCATGATGCCATCGAATCTCAGAAGAGCAATTGTAAAAGCATTTCGCGCATGAACTTTGGGGACACGATAGGAGTACCATTTTCAGGTCAGGAACGGGAGTCCGTTTAGCCTTCAGGTATCCCTTCATGTATATATAACTTTAAGTTCTATTCCTGGAGTTTCTTTTCTTGGCACACTCATCTGTATAAACTGCACTGTGTCTCTGGCATTATTAATCCCCGTAAAATCCCGTCGATCTTAGGGTGCTCGGGTAGTGTCTAGTGCTCCACAGGTAGTCGATACCCATAGAAGCACCAGTTGATCCCCATTTGTCCACGAAACTTCGTGAATGTTGTTTTAATTATTTGGTCAGGCATTGCTCGGCGAGGGAAATGCCTGCAGGGCAGTGCTCCTGCCGACTTTTGGCCTCCCCACCTTCGAGCGAGATGGATTTCGCGTAAATCGATCTTCTTCTTATCGCCCATCGTTCTCGACGCACAAGAACATACGTTCCGTGGCAGGCTTGAACCTCGCCGCAGCTAAGGAGATGCCCAGTCCTTCCATTTAACACAGCCAACGACTAGGTTAAAGGTTATTATGCTTTACCAAAGTCTGAGCTGTGTTGTTTACCTGCCGTATCTAGGCGTCACATCAGCAATCATTCACTATTGCCGCAGAACATGTCCCTAGGAGTCTAGAGTCCCTCCAAGTCCTAATTCTGCTCTTATTAGCGCAAACATGGGGGATAAGGGTAGGAGACACGTAAACCCCATCAAGAATGATGAAAAACGCACTGATCACTTGAGATGTGGCAAGCACCCAGCAAAGTTTCCAGACATAGGTATGTGCAGGGCGCTATTGCGCATTGTTATCGGAACCATTGGGAGATACCATATTAGCCAGAGCGGCGGGCCCATCTTCTATATTCCGGGTACGGTCCCCGTTGCTGGTCGCGGAACCGGACCAGACTTTTGGTCGCTTCGCAGAGCGGCCACCAGCCGTATTCTGTTCCAAAGCCCCTGGCCTTGCTTCCAGGTCGGCTCCAGAACACACCGTCTCGGTATGAGGTACTGCTCCCCATTGGCTTGGTAGTTCCTACATGCCCTTGGCATGTCGTCTCAGCGGAGTTGTATGCGATCGGTGATCAGCAATAGTAGAGCGAAATTGCGGCCGAGGCAACGGGGCTCACCTTTTTTTGCCTGCCCGAGTCACACTGCACATATTTTCGTAGGCACTTCTTGCCGTTCCCCTGCTGGAATACTTACCGCTCTGAGCTGACGCTGCTTTGGCCGGGCTGCTGGGCTTCCGGTCCCCAAGGAAGGGATTGTCAATAGCTGTCCCGAACGCTCTACGGCTCGCTGCTTCTGGGACGCAAGAGTCCTTTGATGGGAAAGGTCATCGTTAGTCTCAGAGACCGAGGCCGATAAGGTGCTCATCCGCGCCTCCTGCAGCCGAGGTTCTCTGGATGCTCCGCTCGGCTGTGCGGACTTGAGGTTAAGATGGAGAAGTCGCGTCTCATGTGAAGTAACCCTCAGCACGAGCCAAGCCAGGGCGTGCGAAGTCTTCCCCACAGCGCCCCCAAACCCCGCACCCGCCGCTCGGAGCTGTGAGCGGGATGGAAGTGTGGGGATTGCGTAGGCGCTAACCAAAGCTTGAGGCAGTTCCGTGTAATTTGTAGGTACTGACCGAATCACGAGCTTGGGGTCTCGACCGTGCTCTTCGGCAGGGATCGAAGTGCCGTTGCATGGTACATACGCTCTCCCCGGTATATAGATCCATGTAGCAAGCATACTATGTAAAACAGTACTCCTTCAAATGGGCCAAATTCCTCTAAACACGAACTAACGTGATAGCCTGCCGCGTAACCCCTGGCATTAACTTGCCAACATGCTTAGATGTCGCTTTCAACATCCAGTTCGGTGGGTACGCTTTGTCATCCTGTATCAATTAGTCCTAGTCCTCCGCTTGCACATGTCGCCGACTGCCAAAGTCCTGAAGTGCAGTTGCGCGAGGCCATTAAGGGCGTGCTAAAGAGATGCTGATGCACGCCAATGCAACAATCTGCCGTCAAGCTTTGCGAACGAAACTCTTGAGGAGCCTATAGGTGCGGATCTCGTTCATGATGTCGTCTAGTAATAAACCAGGCTCGTACATGTTGTTACAAGGAGTATCGGCCTAGGTCGTGGCCAGCATCCCGGCGAATCACAGGAAAATGAACATCAAATACTCGCCAGGTCCCATCGTAGATGAGTGTCCTTTTCCACGAATACTATGAGATCCGGGGAGCGGCACAATTCTAGGGCTTCCGCCCGTCATACATGGAGTCAGTATGTAGGCCCGCACGATGTTCCGAGGTCCACCTCGTCGACGACATCTGCACTGCACTCAAGCCTGTCCGATGGCAATATCCCGGATTTCGGTCACAGATACAACCCATCTGCAGCTACTATATCCGGCGGTTTACTATAGAGCTAATCATTAATATCGGCTGGCATTGCCCTGATTGGTGCGCATGACCCGATTGGTGCGCATACTCCCTCTCCGCATCTGGGGTAGACGTCCTCACGGATATCCACCACGAATGGAACGGGACGCTTTGTTCCACCTCTTATTCCACCTCTTATGCCCACGGGGAGTAACCCAACGCGTCACCGGCCCCTGGTTATGCAACGCTGGAGGGTGACAGCACGCCTTCGACGGGGATACCGGGACCGCTCAAGTGTACCCCGCATAATGGCACATGGCAATAACAAACACCGCATGCTCTAGTTCCATTGGAGGAAATTCGCGGCACTTTTAGTAACGTTAGTTATCCTTAATAGAACCCGTATATCTTAGCACTGTGAATAAAGAGGATATAAAGTTAGGACGGGCACCGCGCCGCTGGGTGCCCTACGATTCGCCGCTCTTTATCGATAGTAGTTCATACTTCTCATCGGTGACCTAGAATCAGTCACAGGCGTGCCCGTCCCGCTGTTCCTCCCTCGACAGATAGCAGACATGTTTTCGCAACTAAGCCCCGCACGAGCCCACGCGCTTTTCCTAGGCCTCCTTGCTACGGGCTCGCTTGTCGTCGCCGGGCCTTGCGACATCTACTCCTCCGGCGGCACGCCCTGCGTCGCTGCGCACAGTACCACTCGCGCGCTCTACAGCGCCTACTCTGGTGCGCTTTACCAGGTCAAGCGCGGCTCCGATAGCGCTACAACTACCATCTCGCCACTTTCGGCGGGTGGTGTTGCCAATGCTGCCGCTCAAGACACCTTCTGCGCCGGTACCACCTGCCTAATTACGATTATCTACGACCAGTCCGGCCGTGGGAATCATCTCACCCAGGCTCCACCTGGTGGCTTCAGCGGCCCGGAATCCAATGGCTACGACAACCTGGCTAGCGCTATCGGCGCACCAGTTACACTAAACGGCCAGAAGGCATACGGCGTTTTCATCTCGCCTGGTACCGGCTACCGTAACAACGCGGCCAGCGGTATAGCTACAGGTGACGCGGCCGAGGGTATGTATGCGGTCCTGGACGGGACTCACTACAACGGCGGGTGCTGCTTCGACTACGGCAACGCCGAGGTCAGTAGCCGCGATACGGGAAACGGGCACATGGAGGCCATCTACTTCGGAGACAACAACGTGTGGGGCACTGGCTCAGGTAGTGGTCCTTGGATCATGGCTGATCTTGAGAACGGCCTGTTCTCCGGATCTAGCTCCAGTAACAACGCTGGCGACCCGTCCGTCTCCTCCCGGTTCCTCACTGCTATTATCAAGGGGGGGCCGAACCAATGGGCCATTCGCGGTGCCAACGCTGCGTCGGGTTCGCTCTCCACGTACTACAGCGGAGCGCGCCCCAGCGCGTCTGGGTACAACCCAATGAGCAAAGAGGGGGCCATCATTCTTGGTATCGGCGGCGACAACAGTGTCGGTGCTCAGGGCACGTTTTACGAGGGCGTTATGACCTCTGGGTATCCCTCGGACGCTACCGAAGCCTCGGTACAGGCTAACATCGTTGCTGCTAAATACGCCACTACATCATTGACCAGCGGCACGGCTCTCACTGTCGGCTCCTCAATCTCTCTCAGGGCCACCACCGCTTGCTGCACGACGCGCTATCTTGCACACACTGGCGCTACTGTCAACACCCAAGTCGTCTCATCTTCGAGTGATACCACTCTCAAGCAGCAGGCCAGCTGGACCGTCCGCACCGGCCTCGGAAACAGTGCCTGCTTTTCGTTTGAGTCTATCGACACCCCGGGAAGCTACCTCCGACACTATAACTTCGTTCTGCAGCTCAACGCCAACGACGGCACCAAGCAGTTCCATGAAGATGCTACCTTCTGCCCCCAGAGCGGTCTGAACGGACAGGGCAGC
Source organism: Thozetella sp. PMI_491 (assembly GCA_021432635.1). Lineage (NCBI taxonomy): Eukaryota > Fungi > Ascomycota > Sordariomycetes > Chaetosphaeriales > Chaetosphaeriaceae > Thozetella > Thozetella sp. PMI_491. Next base: position 49,626 of record MU270099.1, read on the forward strand.
TCGTTCCGAGTCTGGAACTACCCCACTCGCTATTTCCGTCACTACAACAACGTGCTCTACGCCGCGAGCAACGGCGGTGTTCACACGTTCGACGCTGCTTCGTCGTTCAACGACGATGTTAGCTGGGTGGTCAGCTCTGGCTTCGCATAAATGTTCGGCCAGCAGCTAGCTACCATGTGGAATGAAACTATGCCTCGTCCTTCGTTTCGATTCGCCATCAGTACAGCGATTCCGGCGTAGCTAACAATTAGCCAGGGCGATTGGACTTCTGGGTTACCTCCCGTTAGTAAATGCGCCCCTTGGGGTCCCCGAGTCTTTTAACCTGTAAGGCAGCCGTGTATATGTATAAGATAGCAGTCGCCTTCCCTGGCTAGGATGTTGCTGCGATGACTCGACTACATGTATTTAACCGCTATGGTTGATTTTTAAAAGCTTTTGCTTTTTGCAGGGAGATGTAGTTGTAAATAGTGACTAAGGTACATAAAGAAGAACCCTTACAATGCCTCCAGCCTACAGGATCGCCGGTACTTCTATCTCCGCAAATACCTGTCGGTACTAACATGACTGGGTCAGCATGCAGGCCAAGAAACGCCCTGCCGATCAACATCTGCAGCAGGGGTCAGGCTCTTTGGCGGGGCACACCAACTTGGGTAGGTCAGTCAGGCCAGCTCTTTGGTCGAGCTAAGCGAGCCTCTGCGGCTTTGCGTATCTGGGTGGCTGTGAAGCTGTCAAATACGTCATATCTGTGAGCAACACCTGTTCATAAGATCCTAGTCTGTAATCTTTCCCCAACATAGTATATCAGCTGACCATTCATTGGCAGAATCGCTGTACTGTTTGTCCTTATGCCATCACCAGAGTACCACTAATGCTTTGAACATGAGCCAGCTCCCAAGCTTACATCTAATGTACTGACAACACTAGGCCTAGTCTAGCTGCAGTTCACAAGACGCCTAAAAGATACAGAACTTGCCAGTGATGACATTCTGCCGGCTCTGTGTGACTGCACAATTTCTTCAAACGTGTTGGCCGTCACCTAATCGGCGTTGATGTTCAGACGTCTCCACCTGTGTATCATCATTCTTCAGTGCCTCGTCTTTAACATTTGACCCAAACCCATCGATTTCGGTCACCACTTTGTCTCCAAAGGCAGCGGCAATTTCTTCAAGAGTTTTGAGTCGAGTCTCACTATCAAAATATACTGTTAGAGGAGGTATCATGACGTCCAAAATGGAATGACGTACGGGAAGTAGAGGTAAGCGACTACCAAGAAGAACAAGGTGCAGCTGACAAAGACGTAATAATAGTTTTCCTGAATATTGGCAAATGCGCTGGGGCCTGCCTCGGTGACTTTTATATCCACGTTAGCATATGGAAGTTGATTATGTGTTTCGGCGGGGAGGCTTAAACCTACTACCAACGTTGACAACAAAGTGGGTTAAAGTAGCAACACCCATGATCTTGCTGCGCAATTCGACAGGAAGGACCTCGGCAGCATACAGCCAGGGCGTGCTGCCGAGCATGCTATCTATTTGGCTTGTCAGCTGATAAACTTAGGTAGATGGGAATGCTGCGGTCTTAGTGCCCCACGTACAATAGACAAGGCAGAAGAGATAGATGCCCAGTAGAGCAAACCCTTTTCCGGTGCTGTTGGTCGTGTTCTGGAAAACTCGTTGCATGACGGCTGCGTAAATCTCAACCAGAACAACACCAGCCAGTCCGGCGATAATCATCCTAGGAGTAGTGGAGTTAGTACCAAGATGCAACGGAGATGATTGCAAGCAAATATATCACTTACTTTCGGCGGCCCCATTGATCCGTTAGCCACTTGGTTGCGATGAAGTTCGACACAAAAGAAATCGTTCCGTAGACAGCAGCCAATGCAAGGATCGTAGTCGAGTTCATCCCGAGAGATTTGTACAGTATGGCTAGAAATAAAGTCAGCATCCTGCAATCCGGGTTACGATTCTGAAAAAGTACTTTGGAAATACTAGTAAGACGTCATATTAGCTTTGATACTCTCTGTGGCGGATATTAAAACAATACGCACCTGAATCACATTCACTCCAGTGAGACTCGTCATCGTCTGTACCGCAATGCACCTATTCGAGGTTAGCGTCGTCGAGCAGTCCATGCTCCTGCTTTCTTGGTTCACTGACACAAGAGCCCGATGACGATACAGCTTGAAAGCCTCCGAGTATGTCTTAACTTCTCGTTCCATCTCGTATTCGATCTGGGCTCTCATAAAGTCGAATTCTTCCTGTACTTCATTCGATTGGAGATCCCTTCGGATCTTCATGAAATTCGTGCGAGCGTCCTCGATCTTTCCCGCACGAATCAGCATGCGAGGCGAGTCTGGCATAAATGTCGCTAATCCGATGGACATAATGATACCCCAGGGAATCTGAATGCCGAGTGGTAGACGCCACTGGAGTGGTCCGTACGGGGCGAACCCGCAAGCGAAGCCAACCCAGTTGGACGCCATGATTCCGAATGTGATGCCGCAGCCCGAAATACCCCCGATAAACCCGCGGTTATGCGGTGGTGAGATCTCGATGAGATAGATGGGTACAGTCGATACCATTCCCCTTGTTATCATTAGAGCAGATGTATGAGAGCGGCTGTGGAAGGCGTTGACTTACCCGACGGCGCATCCCGCCAATGCTCGGCCGGCAAGAAACATGCCAACACTGACAGATGCAGTCTGGATCACACTTCCGACTGTTACGAGCAAACACATGAGCTGCATGAACCAAATCCGGCCGAGCTTGTCCGCAATCAGGGTTTGCAGTATAGAGCCCATGGCTTCTCCGGCAATGTAAACCGCGACGACCTGTGCCAAAGTAAAGTTAAGCGAAATCCCCTATCTCCACACTATGGTTACTAACAGCACCGGTGAGCTCATTAGATGGATGGCCCATGTAGTCAATCCAGCTTTGATGCGAAATAGCTTTTACTTGCGTTAGCTTCGGTATCGTTAGATATGCAGAGGAGCGAGTCGTACTCGTGGTGGCAATGCCAGTGTCAAACCCCTGTTCACAACGCAGCGGCGTCAGCAACGAGGCTATAAACTTTAGTGTTGCTAACTTACGAAGAGGAACGTGCCAATGCCTGCGAAGCAGGCTATGCTCAGAGTATACAAAGAACCCCTCATGTTGAGAGCCGAGGCGATATATGAAGATGCGTATCGCAGAGGTGAGGGAGAAGGTGCTCTTGATCTGCGTTATGCTTCTCGTAGGCTGGAAGCCGAAGAAATCACAGAAGATGCCAGCGCCCCGTTAACACAAAGATCATGCGTCCGAACTCTTATACTGCTGCACGGCAAGGTACTGCCGATCACTACCCCCTCCCCCCCAGGAATACCTCCCCGTACCCCAACTATCCCACGGAGGAAGCTAGCTATTCTCGATAGCTCGGACGTGGAGAATGCGGAGAGAATGCAACTGTCATACTGCGTCAGCACATGGGAGCGTTGCTTGGCAGAATATTATTACCATCCTTGCAAGCTCCCAGGTAGGAAAGAGTCCGCCGTGATTCTCTTCTCTAAATACAAAATTCTGCCAATTCTCTTGGCTTTGAGTGACAGTGAATACACAGGGCGTCTTGAGATTTTGGGGCTAGGAGAGAGTAAGGGTCGCTGCTGAGCTCGCGCTTGGGATGCTAGTCAGCCACCACCAGAAGCCTATGACGTGGATACTGCATTAGGTACTCAGGCCTGCGCCTGATTTTGAGAATGTGGGAAATATGACATGGCATAGAATCTACTACAATCGCGAGACGCAAGAAGGAAGCTAGTATTTGCGGTTCACAAAGCACGTGTGTGAGGTTGGGATGAAAGCTTTTGGGTCTGTTGGTCATATGGTAATACGGTTTGTGGTGGAAATCTCCAGGAGTGTTTCTCTTAGATGTCATCAAGAACGATTTCGTAGCAAGCCAAGCCGCTGAAGACGCCTCAACGCGACAAAACACGCTGGTTACAGGGGGTCACGCCGGCGTACCAAGGCGAAGGCGATGGTTGCACGGACGCACGCACAGGCAAGGACTATGGAGGTGGTGTCGGATACGCTAAAGTACAGAATCGAACCGAGCGCTGGCTGGCATCGGATCGCCTTGTCGAGATGGGGTTAAGCGCTCCCGATGGGCGTTGATCTCCCTCCTTGGCCACCTGGCCTCCAGCTGCAGCCGTTCGGAAGCGGTCATGTGCTGCTGAGCATGAGCCTGGCTTCCGCCTCCGTATTCCCGGGGTTAAGGCCGAGCGAGGAGGTGGAGCTGCCCATTGCTAACCCCACATTTGGAGATGCTTGCGGGGAGAACCCGGAGAAGAAAAACTGGAGGCCCCTTTTAAAAAAATTGGAGAAGGCTTTGTTTCCCCGTGGGTGATGTCCGCTGTGGCCCCCACTGGCGACCACCGACGGCCACTACAGACAAGCAAAATAGTGGATAACTAGCGCTGAAGCTCCGCCTAATTATCCGACTACGGCCTGAGCTCTTACAGAGTTACTTCATCGCATGTGCCTAATACATCGCGTCTCTTGCGCCGTGTCCATTCGACTTGGGACGCAGAACAAGTCCGCTCCACCATGAAGCTTCTTTACCCTACCTCAATAGATCTTGACTTTGAGAGCCTCAAGGGCTTTTCTGTCACTCTCCAGCCCTACGATGTAAAGAAGCTCATCCCAGAGGAACACATTGACGCCGAAATAATCATTACCTGGATCAATAGCACCGAAAATCTCAGAGATGCTGCAGGGCGGATGAAAAATCTCCGGTGGATCCAGGCCCTTGCAGCCGGTCCCAACGATGTCCTCGAGGCCGGTTTCGACAAGTCCCGGATCACCATCACCACCGGCTCCGGCCTCCACGACGACACCGTCGCCGAGCATACACTAGGCCTGCTCCTCGGAGCCGCCCGGAAGTTCTACGAGATGCGGGACTTCCAGCTGCGGTCCGAGTGGCCCGGGCATTTGGGCGGTGCTTATCCTCCCGGCAACTTTACTACCCTGCGCCGTGCTCGTGTGCTCATCTGGGGCTTCGGGGGCATTGCGAAGACGCTTAGTCCGCACCTAGTTGCTCTGGGAGCTCACGTGCGCGGTGTTGCTCGAAGTCCCGGCGTGCGCCAGGGCATCGAGATTTTCGGCGAAGACAAACTCCCCGAGCTTCTCGCTGAGACAGATGCGCTTGTCATGATCCTCCCGGGATCTGATGAAACACACAACGCCCTGAATTCCGAACGGCTCAAAATGCTTCCAAATCATGCATGGGTCATCAATGTTGGGCGGGGAGTCTCGGTCGATGAAGATGCGCTGGTGGATGCTCTAGAAAAGGGGGATATTGGGGGTGCTGCCCTGGACGTCTTCAAGGCAGAGCCCCTTCCTCAGTCCAGTCGCTTGTGGACGGCGCCAAACCTGGTAATCTCACCTCATGCGGCTGGGGGGAGACCTGAAGGCTGTATTGAACTGATTGCCGACAACCTAAGGCACTTCCTAGCAGACCGGCCTCTCAAGAACATCATCTGAATATGGGTCAATACCACTCTTCCTCTAAGCCCCAAGCTGAAATAATAATATGACTACATTTTCTCCACCAGACCGGCGCCTCGGATATGAGACCCCGAGGTACCATCCAATAGACATCTACTATACTACAAGAGCCTGCCGAACAACCATACCTAGTGCAAATAGTGAAAACCGGCACGTTCACACTCGTCGCATCAGCGAGGGCCCACATGATCCATGAGGCGCGAGAATGCCGTGACCGACGGGAATCCGCGCCCCCTTCTTCAGGAAGCCTCCTTGTGCTGTGCCGAGACTATCTCGCTACGCCGTCCCGACCCGACGCCACGGTACGCACTCTCTTTCCAGCTCTAGTCTTCTCTTCTCCAACTATGTCCCCCTTTCTCCGACTCTGTGGGATACCATGTACGCGATCGGGAAGCCACGGTTACCTCGAGGGATCGGCCCCGAAAATATCCCCATCATGGTACCAATCCGCCTTCACGTCACCGGGAATGAGAATAATTCCTATACGGAGTCTATATCAAGAGTCAATTAGTTCCGAACTGCGAGGATTACGTGGCGTAATAGAAGGGCGAAAGTGAGGAGATGCTAGCTTGTACTCCTGTATTGTATGTATGAGCCAGAATGCGATACTTGTCCTAACCGCCAACTCTTCTAATAGCGAAGTGCAAAGACTTAGAGGTATCGATATCCTAACTTGTGATGATGTCAGCTATAGAAGACGGTCAGTTTCTGCGCGGCGCGTGGCTGGCCTCCGAGGTTAGCCGTGCGCCCGAGGCGACAGAGAAGCTACTCGCTTTCTACAGGGCTAAGTACTATCACATGAGGATAGATTAGCTGCACGAGAAGCGACGCGAGGAACGCTCAGCCCAGCAGTCTCGAGCTGTGATAGCTTCGTTTTAGTTGCCAAGAGCTATTGACAACGGGCCGCCACCAGCGGGCGGTCTGGCCTGCTGCGCATAACCACATGCCTCTGCTCCAATTTCCAGGGCCATTAAAACTAGCAAGGGACTGCCGATCGCCAAAGTAGCCGAGCCGAGCGGCACCTTTGTGCAACTAGGAGCGCCATGGCGCTCTGGACTAGAGAGTACCGGGGGATCCAGGCAGTTCTGTCACCCCAGCCAGCCCAAATTTCCCGCCAGGTCCACTCTACATTGGCACCCAGATGACATGCGCACGAAGTGCAAGGTGCCTCTTGGCCTCGGCTAACGATACCATTGGACAGACGGGTCTGGGCCGGCTATGGTGACAAAGGAGCTACGCGGAGATGCGGAGAGGCGTGTGGCCTCCACAATTCAAGTTTTTGCACTCCACATCCTCCTCCCCGCAATCCCTTGTGAGACTTGCCAGGCCCTTAGCCTGGGGCCTAGCCTACCCCGAGATTCCAGGAATCTTAGTCTCGGTCGCATACGCTTCAGTCCAGCCTCTGCAGGTGTATTAGCAAGCGTCGTTTGCGATCTACTTAACCACCCGGGCTGTCGGATACGCTGGCAGGATTTCTACTTATACCTGACCACTATTTCCTTCTTCGGTCGAGAAACCATTGCATGGCATAGGCTGCTCTGGCGCTCATTCTTCAGCTGTTTCAGAAGGATTCTGGGTGTGCTTCCTCCCTCCAGCAACCACCAACAGACGATATTCCAACATGGCTACGATGCCGCCCTCCGACCCCGAGGTCGTGAAGCACGAGGCCAACCCCGTGCATGAGGAACTCTCGGACGAAAAGACCGCCCCGCTGAGCACCGTTCCCAAGCCGGAAAGCATTGCCTCTATGACCGATGAGGAACTGCGGCAGCTAGAGGTCAGCATGGTGCGCAAGCTCGACTTCGTCATCATGCCCATCATGGGAATCCTCTACATCCTCAACTACGTCGACCGATCCGCGCTCGCCGCCGCCAAGGTCTACGGAATCATGGGTGACCTGAATATGTCGACAAACGACTTCGCCACGGCTATTTCGATCTTGTTTGTCGGTTATCTACCGTTCCAGATCCCGTCTAATCTCATTATGACCCGAATCCCGCGCCCCGGACTTTATATCTGCAGCGCTGCCGCCATCTGGGGTACTGTGAGCGCCACGACGGCCGCAGCCCAGTCCTATTCCGGTCTGCTCGCCATTCGCGTCTTCCTCGGCGTCACTGAAGCCGTCTTCTTCCCTGGCGTGCTCTACTTCCTGAGCGCCTGGTATACGAAGACCGAGCTTGGCAAGCGGGTGGCGGCCCTTTTTATGTTCCAGATGCTGGGAAGCGCCTTTGGTGGCTTTGTCGCTGCTGCCTGTCTCACCCTCGACGGCCGGTACGGAATTGCAGGTTGGCGCTGGCTCTTCATCGTCGAGGGCGTTGTCACTGTTGGCTGCGGTATCCTCTTCGCCATGGTCATGCCTGAGTATCCGCACAACGCGCGTCTGCTCAAGCCCATCGAGCGCGACTTTGCCGTGTGGCGCCTCGAGATGGAGGCAGGCGCCGGTGAGGCCCACGAGGATACTAGCACTTGGCAAGGATTTAAGCTCGCCATGACCGACTTCAAGATCTGGACCCTGGTGTGGTGTGGCATGCTTGGCCAGGCCATGGGCACAATCGTCAACTTCTTCCCGTGAGTATTATAGCAATGAAAGTGGACAAAAGGACTGTGCTGACCCTATTTGGTAGCTCTATCGTCTCGACCCTTGGCTACAACTCGACCGAGACCCTTCTTTTGACGGCCCCTCCTTACGTCCTAGCTGCGATTGTGTTTTACATTATCTCGTACATTAGCGACGTTAGTTCTCCCCGCGCCTCTAGATGTATTGATATGTGACAGCTAACCTGAACATATTCAGCGGAAAACGACCATGTATCCGATTATTATGAGCTGCCTCGCGGTTGCAGTCCTCGCCTATGTTATTGCGCTGTCGACACTAAACACAGGCGCTCGCTATTTTGCCATGATGCTCATGCCCTCAGTCTGCTGTAAGTCTGCAGCTGTATTCACCCCTTCTCCCACACAGAGAGCTAATAAACCAATGACAGCCGGTCCTCAGATTATGCTCTACAAGACTTTGCACCTTCACATGGCACGGCCTTTCCCCAAGCGTGCCGCAGGCGTAGCCATGATTAACGCCATCGGTGGCCTTTCCAATGTCTGGGGCAGTTACCTTTACTACAGCCCTCCTCACTATTACGCTGCATTTGGTACTCTTCTCGGCTGCGTTGCTGCTTTCGCCATCTCCATCACTCTGTACACATGGCACGTGAGGAAGTTGAACAAGCTACTTGCCGGAACACCCGAGCAGCAACGACAGGCCATGAAGAGCGGAGTCACACAACAACAGGTCGAACTGGGCTGGCGATATGTGGGCTACTAGACAAATTAGTCGCCGGAAGAACCGACTTCGGCTATAAAGGGCTAGGTAGAAAGCCACATTAATTGCTCAGTAGGATAAGCAAAGTAGATACTGTTGAAGGTTGCCTAGGCACAATACATAAACAGTCATATAATCAAATCGCTAGTGCACATTCACTGTCTAAACTTCAACTTTCGTATCAAAATACTCAGAATAGCTGTAATCTCCCTACATCTAGATATCACGAGTTGGGAATATTTTGGGACGACTGTGTGTAAACGCGCGTCCCCTCTTGGTGGCTTAGGTATTTAATCTATCCTGGCCATATGTCTCAGCCGGCAAAGCTCGTGAAAGGATAATTTGGAGGTGATTATTTGGGGTTCTAACGTTGCTTTTGGGGGCCAACTTTGTGTGCTACTTGCTTATATTCTCTCATGGTCCAAGTTTTCCGCCTTGAGGAAAAAGTGACTTTCCATGGGTCATGCGTGAGTTCGTTGCACTGAGCTCCCCACAAAGGAGCAGGCTCCCAAGACTCAAGATACCAATACAGTTAATTTATCCGATTCAATCAATAAGTGATATTACGCGGAGACATTTTATAGTATAGAAGAGAAAGGGACATGTTCCAGCCCTTAGTTTATATACACTAATCTAACCATAACAAGCCATCTCGATGCAAGACATCTAGTATCCCTTGACAGTCTTGATATGCTGAATCTTTTCCCATACCCAGGGGGTGAGAGTGGAGCTAAAGTTGTTGCTAAAAGTGATATCAAGATAGTTATAACCGTCATCAGGTACCCATTTTACCGCAATCTTGGACTGCCCATACTCCTCCAGGGCTTCAACGGTAGGCTTAAGGGACTCGGGCAGTGGGGTGACGACACCATTCTTGTACCACCTAAGTAGCGCGTCAGCAACAAAGAACGATTTTTAACCCTGGAAAAGTTCACTTTCCAACATCCAGGAAAGCAGCGGAGGACTTACGCAGCGTAGTAGACGATCGCAAGCATGATGCGCACATCGTTGGTGGGGTTCGGCATTCCAGCGTGCCTACGGATTCGCGTCAGCTACACAAAGCCGGCCGGCATTGTTTCTATCGGTACTCACCAAAGCCTCAAGTCTCGGAGGACAATAGAACCCTTCTTGATGCGGGGGTAGATGGGCGGGCGGACCTTGCGTCTCTCCTCGAGCTTGTTCTCTGCGATCATGGGCTCGCCGAGCTCGCGGTGGTCGTTGATATTCGTGTTCTGGGTGCCGAGCCACAGCTCAGTCGAGCCGTTCTCGGGTCCAACATCTACCAGGCAGGTGTTGAAAGCTATCGCAAATGGGTGCTCGGGGTGTTCGAAACGGATATCAGCGTGCACCATTTGGCGCTCGTCTGTAGCAAGAAGTGTGTTGGATCGAATAAAATGCACCTCCGGCTTGGGACCTAGGATATTTGATACGATGCGTGCACCGTGCTTGTTGGCATAAACCTCAGGAAAAAGCCACTCTGCGAAGAAAGATATCTAGTTAGTCTAAGTGACTCGAGAGACAACGTATCCTCCTAGGCGGAAGCTCACCCTTCTCAAGTGGTGGTACCTGTGAAAGGTTACCACCGGCAGCAGCACCTTTCGTAGCTGCGTTAACGTTCAGATGGCTGCGAGAAGATATCAGGTTACCAATTCCAAGGAATTCTGAGATGGGCGTCTGCAGCCGCGGAGAGGTTGTCCCTCGAGATCTCTCATATAGGTGTCATCGATCTTTGACAACCGTAAACACTGACTTACTTGAAATGGACCTTCCCTTGACCAGCAAGGAGCTTTTCGGTATCCTTGAGCATCCTGTCATTGAGCTTATCGATAATGGCGACGTCAATAGCATTCTCAACTACCACCAAGCCGTCGGTGAAGAAGGCCTCGATAGCATCGTAGAGCTTCTTGTCGTCCATGACACCGCTATCACGCTCCTCATCTGTCAACAGGATGACCTTAGGCCCCTCCATGTTCGGTACTGATTGAGCCATATTGATGTCAAATTGTACAGTTGTCGTAGGGCGCGGAGCAGGCGTGATGCTATGGAATGATTTGGTAGGTAGTCCCCAACCAGGATTCACTTTGAACTTTGTACTCGACTACACTCGGAAAAGAGGCGGATTCAGCGCAAGTTTGGCGATGATGTCGAACCACTCTTCGTCATATGGTCGAGTTGAACGTGCGATATCCGAAGCCTTCCTCCCCGCTGCTCCAGATTCCCCTTCCCCCGCGGTCCCCTCAAGACGGCGACTGCGGGGGCTGCCGATCGGCTACGCTAAGAATCCTGGTTGAGTGCCAAGGTAATAAATGCAGTGAATCTAGGCGTCTCCGATCCCTGAAACAGGTCGAGAAAGCCCGATCAAAGCCGAAGCGACAAAATCGTCGGCTACGCTAACACCATCTCGTCGTTTTAGTGTTTCCTCACCTCCGTAGTATTCGTGGAGGGGGCACTCGGCCCCGTCGCCCCTCACGCCCCTCTGCAGGACGCCAGGGGGGCCCCCGCTATGTTGGGGACGGCTCCAACTCTACCCCAAGCCGATCGCAACCCGGGGTGCCGATGGCGGGGCACCTGGCGAGCTCTTTGTTTCTTGGCTGGAAGCGCGCCCCCTCGGCCGCCAAGCCCTGCTAAGCTGACGGCCTCTCCGACTGCCTCCGGTCCGATCGCTATTCGTTTAGTCGTGCGGGTAACCTTGACCTCAGTATTCGGCCAACTAACCCACTGAGATCACATAGCATATCCCTTCTAGCATAATAGCTGTTTTCTACCGAAGTTATACGACCCAATCCAGGAGTCTCTCAGCTTTGCAGCGACACCAAAAGAACACCATGGCCGAACAGCACGTTTCCTTCAAGCTTGAGGACCTTTTCGCCGTCAAGGGCAAGGTTGTTGTCGTCACTGGCGGTGGTTCAGGACTTGGCAAGGCCATCGCGGAGGGGTTTGCAGTGAATGGCGCACGTGTTTACATCTCCGGCCGTAGGCAAGAGGTCTTAGACACCGCCGCCAAGCAGATAGGCGGTGATACGCATACGTGAGTGATTCGCATCTCAGCCGTGCTGGCTTTTCAGTAGCGATCGACGGAGTCTATGAGCTCATTTTGTCTATATTATAGGATCCAGGGTGATGTTCAAACGGAGGCAGGATGCAAGGCCATTGTGGATGCCGTAAAGGCCAAGGAGACTCATGTAAGTTTAATACGTAAGGGATGGGGTCGGACAGGTGGTAGCTAACCTTGGATATCTAGATTGACACCCTCATCAACTGTGCCGGCGTGAACAGCCCATGGAGAGTCAAAGCGACAGACCACAACGACGGTGGGCCAGTTTCCATCTTGCTAAAAGGCCGTATTGACTAATCACATCCGTAGCGGACCAAGTCGAGAACCTGCTTATCAACGGCCTGACAGAGTAAGTCTGCTTTTGAACACATCAGAGTCCCCTTCAATGTTCCACAATACGGAGCTAAAAATGAATAGGGAGGACTTTGATCGAAGCAACCAAAGTCAGTACTCGATCACCACACTGAAAGTAAACACGAAGCCTAACCACCTGCAGTCAACGTTATGGGTGTCTACTTTATGACAGTAAACTTCATTCCTCTTCTTCGCAAGTCCGTCGATCCAAATGTATGCGTGATCGCATCGCTCGCGGCTATCGGGAACCAGAGGTAAAAGAGCCCACTTGCATCTCAGTGCCCTTCCCTACCTGTCGTGCTCGTATTTTTACCTATTTCGTCTATTTTGACCACGAAACTGTTCCATCCGAGAGGAAATTTTGCTAACAAGATGCTCTAGGAGCATGGGCTCCTTGACCTACGGCGTTTCTAAAGCAGCAAGTAAGCAATACTAGGCAGTTCTGCATTGCGTCGTAGAAGCTAACACACACCACAGCGGTTCATCTAGCTAAGCTCCTTGCTGGGCGCCTGCACCCGTGAGTATATCATGAATCACGCACTACTTTCTTGCTCCCGTAAGATAGTCGGCAAATTAACCAGCTGCTGTAGGATGAAAATCCGAGTCAACACAATCTGCCCGGGAATTTTCCCCTCTGAGATGACCGGTACTACCGCGGGCAAGCACGAGTACAAAATCAATCACCAAGCCGAGCGAGCCGCAAAACGCTGTACTGCTGGCCGGCCCGGCCGCCCGGAGGAGATGGTAGGCCCGGTGTTGATGCTATCAAGCCCAGGCGGTGCTTACATGAACTACGCACTCTTGACGGTTGATGGAGGCAGAATGATGGGCATTTCAATCAATGATGGAATCCGGATGCCTGAGGACACGTATACGTAAGTTGTTACGGCATGATGGTTCTGTGGTGTGTGCGCACTCGCTGACACTGCAGCAGAGATGAGATCCTGGGTTAAGGTAATTGGGCGAGGCAAATCTAGTATGTCATTCACACAACTATTGGGGTACCAGAGTGGTAGGATGGGAATTTGAGGGCATTGCTAAAGATGTTTCAATTTAGCTCTGGTGACACTACGTTAGACTCGATATTTAATATACAAAGAACTCATTCGCAAAACTAAATGCTATGGCGCGACTTTGTCTCGTTCGTATGCTTTATATCCGTCATCAGAGTATCTTCAAACATGAGAAATAAGCGAAACTCTCATAGCCGCATTATATACCCTCTCCCCTATTTCGTCGTGAGCAGAATCAATCCATAATAACTGCTTTAGAATATCTTTTACCGCTGCCCAAGAAGATACACCCAACGCTTCTACCCGTGCCTTGATGCCAAGGAGAACAGGCTGTACGTTTCCCGTGTAGGTGCCGAGGGCTACTGCAGCCATGAACTGCATCCATAGTGTCAGGCTCATCGTGGGGCTCTTCCTCTCGTAGCGATTCGGAAGTTTGGCCAATATTTGCTGGAGATCTTCTGACACTCGGGCAAAGGAAAACTCGTGGCCGTTAAATTGGAGGTAGATGGACGACGAGAAGGCCATAGCAGCGAGGCGCACGCCCTCCTGCAATCCTTCCTTGTCACAACTGAGATAGAGTAGCCGGTAAAACACGGAGATCATGTTATCATGGAAGGCAGGCATGCTCCATTGAGTAGGTTTATCTTCGATTTGAGATTGGCAGGTTGTAGTGCAAATCAGACGAAGGTCGGCCCAGGCGTTCGTAAGGCGGCTGTCAAAATATGAAAGAAGTGCCTTTAGGCCGAGGCTGTCCGCCAATTCGACAGATACAGTGGAATATCTCTCCCAGGAGAGATCTTCCGAGTAGAACAGGGGCTTCGTGCCACTGGCTACTGCAGCTCCTATATCACAGCTGACGAGAGAGCCGCATTAGCTTTGGGAGGTGGCGACAGGATCTCTAGGATACATTTCATACCGGCACGTTTTCCGACGAAGGACCCCCATTTGATCCGGTCCTCCCCTAACCGAGACAATCCGAAATAGGGCCTCCGTATGGTGTCGAGCAGCTTCGCCGTCGCCGAGGCATCCTGCCGTAATGCCAAGAAAGGCGATTGCTACGCAAGCTGTATCAGACACAGCCTGTCCAATGGTGCTAATGGCCTCTCGCAGGAGCTGGAGGGTCTTGGCCAGATGAACACGTGCGGTGCTGTCCATGCACTGAGAAGGGGAGTGTGTTCGCTTATACTGCAGGTATGCCTGCGTGGCAAACAGCATAGTATGTAGCACAAGGCGATCAAGGGCGATTATGTCCATCAGCCAGAAATTGCCAATCCTAGTCTCTGGTAGACAAAAGGCAGGAGCTTGGTCAGCCTCGACGAGCGTGAAGTCTGAAGGCATGATAGTGAGCAGGACTTGTATAGGGGTGGCCCAAGCGCCGGTGCTTAGCTGACGGAGCACGGTAGGCGAACTTACAATGGTGAACCAATTCGCCCATGTATGGCTGCATTGCGTCGGCAAAATGTGTGAAGGGTACTAGCCTCCCGTTTAGAAACAGGTTGGACAACAGCTTAGCATGCAGGACAGGCTCGAGGGCGCCTCCTTTCAGGCTAGCCTGCCGGTAATCAACGGCCTCACGGTTGCTGGTACGGCCGCCTTCCTTTGCCACCAGCTCGGCTGGGGCCGCTGAACCGCCAGATGTGACCAACGGCGCGCCCTGCTCCCTATGCGGGTCACAGCAGGGCGTCTTTGGACGCCGTGGCAGGATCTTCCGGACTTGCCTTGCTGGCATAAATCGACGGCCGGGGCGAGAGCATTCCATTGTGTTATGGGGTTCTTGTCGGTCGAGATGGCTCGCCTCGAACACGTATTGAATCTGCAAGGCGTTCTAGGAAACGGGCCCGGCGGTGAGATGGCCAAAATGCTGGCGAGATAGGGAAAGTAGGCCCAATGCGGCGATTTGAAATGAAGATACGTCGAAGTAGGATGCTGACTTCACCTCACGACGAAAGTCTCGTCTTGGCATGTTCCATCCCTGCGGTTTGCTAGTTGTGAATGATTGGCTAAGCATGCTATCAGGTGGAGTTTCATATCCACTAAGACAGGCAGCTAGAAAATCATATCCCTGCTAGCTTTGGTGGGCAAGGTAGGATCTCGTTAGCCGCGCCAGCGCGACCAGGGACCAACAGAATTAGGTAAGCGTCGAAGAACCCGTCTTGTCTAGAGGAGCTTCTTGTTGTTTTCGGGGAGTACCTCTTCTTGTCCTTTTTTTCTTGTGTCTTTAGGCTGCTTAGACGCCAAGCTAACTCTGGTTCGGTGTCGAGACGAAATCTGGCGGAGCCGTTCGGACTCCGCCGACGTGAGGTAAAGCTTGCGAATTCATGTTAGTCGGAAGTCGGAAGCGGCTGGTGACAGGAGGTTTATGTTGATGTAGGGCTGGGCTGCCACTTGCTAGTGACCAGTAGACCACTCACATAAAACTCGACCCCAAATACATGGAGGAAAATACATAGCCACATGATCGCCCCAAATGACACGTCCAAAGCAGCCATCACCCCTGTCGGTGTACCACTCAAAAAGTCTGCCTTGATGCTCGCATGCTGGTAAGGGTTCAGACCCGAGAAGTATGCTTCACACTCAGGATAGGAAAGAACTGTCAAATCTTGGTCGTTCCCGAGAACCCAGGCAATTTTATCGCACGGCTCGGCACTGTATTGGACATCGCTCGCAGAGATCACGATTGCCAGGATGACAAGAAGGACGCGCGCCGTGACGATGGAACTGCTCTAAGTACCACGTTAGCTCTAGATTCCGACCACCCCAATACGCGAAAGCTGATAAAAATGGTAAAGACTTACAACCACCCACGCCCTTAGCATCTAGGCCCGATGCCCATCGAGACGGCGCCGCTTGACATTGGCCATGGCCATAATGAGGGCGCCAAGAAACACAACTCCCAAGACGCCGGTCGATGTATGGACATCGACACCACCCCCGAACGCTGGTGGAATAACCATGAAGCCGCCAATTGTACCAACGACTGAGAACACAACTGAGACATAGCCAGCCACCTTGTGAATCAGTAAAGCTTTGCAGCGTACCACAGGCAGGAACTGCAACGGGACTAAGATGGCCGCAGGGAGAATGCCGGCCAAATGTAACACCATAGCGTTTCTGTAGAATGTTTGGGAAAAGTAGAAGCACTCTCCAGGCGACATTTTAGTTGCTCCGCCGCTATCGCTAATGCAGAAGGAGCCACCTTGCCTGAGGAAGTCCAGTCGGACAATCGAGAAGGCCAACAGAATGCCAGCGAAGATTAGCCACAGGATAAAGTTATACCATGTCGAGAAGCCTGCTCGGACGTCCATCCCGCGGTGGCTCTCAGCAGAGCCATCTAGGGTCATACTTGGCGATTTACCCATAATGCTGCAACGGGCTGGCGCGTCAGGGCAGCTCGAGGACAGGTACGAAGCAATTTGTGAGTGGTATGGAAATGCTATTTTTCTTTCCTTTTTAAAAGAGAAAAAAAAAAGAAAGCAAGCAAGAAAGATAGAAAATGTAGAAGAGGAACGATATTTCGCGATACTTCGCGATTCAGATCAGACAAGAATCGAATTTGGTGCAAGGAGGAGATTTATATAGTGGCCAGCGAATTCCTGCTGCAGCCGGGCCACGGCAAGCGCCCGAGCTCACTACCCGCTTGGCAATTACATGGAATCAGGGAAAGTTTCATCGGTGTTGGAACTCCAGTCGATTGGATATGCCATCTTTCGGGGGAAAGAAGAGGCGGTGGCTGTTGTGGATGTCTGACTTGAGTTGTCCGAGTGGGCGCGTATGGATCCAACTCTCATACAAGGGTCAGCCGACAGAGAAATAGTAAACATAGATCCTTAGCTAGGTACATCTAGGGGGCCAATCAGATTTAAGAAATTTTGCCGACAGACCGGGCGCTCCTGCCGATGGCCCAGCCACCTTGCGTCGGCGAATCAGAAACACGCTTTCGGTAGGCGCCCCGCCAATACCGTCGATACGAGAGGCCGGAGTAGCTACAGCACGCACTACTACAGCTACACCTTCTTGTCCCAAGTCCACCGGTCAAATATTGGCTTCCTTTGGCGCTTCGTTATTTTTGCCCTCCTCCTCCCCATGCTCTTCCTCGGCTAACGAGGCGCTGTAGAGGGCTGCAAAGGCTGACCCGGGAACATCAAGGAGTGCATAAGGACTGTCAAACTCGACGAGTCGCCCGGCATCTAGCACAGCTACCTTGTCAAAATCCATAATGGTCTCGAGTCTATGAGCTACGGCAATTATGGTGTGATTGGCGAATTTCTTGCGGATAAGGCGTTGGATGATCTCTTCGGTGTGTGCGTCGATGCTGCACAATTAAAGCAGACAATTTAGCAAGCAGATAGACCTGATCAAGAGGAATAGTTGAGCTTACCTGCTAGTGACTTCGTCCAAGACGAGTACGGTACTTGGGCGAAGTATGGCGCGAGCTAGGCAAAAGAGCTGCTGTTGCCCGGACGACAGGTTCAGCGCGTCAACGTCAGTGTCCAAGCCGCCACTATCCTCAATGAGCTGCGACAACTGTACGCTGCGGAGAGCTGTTTTGATAGATTCGTCCGACGCGGCGCCTGTCGGATCCGCATTGAGACGTACGGACCCTTTGAGCAGGAAAGGATGCTGCGGCACACCGACGATTCGACGACGGACCTCTTGCCTCGGAAGGCTGGCGATGTCTACGCCATCTACACGTATAGATCCCGCCTGTAGGTCGAGGATGCGGAATATTGTCGTGATAAGAGATGTCTTGCCGCTACCTGTTCTTCCACATATTCCTATTTTCTCGCCGGCTTTGATGGACAGACTGACATCTCGGAGGACGAGGTCAGAACCGCTATGCCAGATCTAGGTTAGATGGTAACTAGGATCATGGAGAATCTACCACGAACTAACCTGTAAGCCGCAGACAAATTCTCAAACTCGATCGCCCCAGTCGAAGGCCAGTCTGGTGGAGGCATCTCCTTCTCCATGGTCTGGTCCTCCGACACCGTCGTTTCGGTGAAGCTCTTGATGCGGGCGACTGACCCGATGTGAGTTTCGAGTGTCGTCCAGAAAGTTACCAGTAGCTTGATGGTCTGGCTGAACTGTATCACGTTGAGCAATGCTAGGCCGACCCCGCCAGCTCCGACCGTGCCGCGGAGCGCCACCACTAGCACGATCAGCACAACGGCGGCGGCGGCCACGATCAGGTCCAGTACGAGTGTGAGCCAACGCTGTACAGCGAATAATAGGTAGAATGGGCGCTGTGATCGGTCTAGCAGCGTGTGGTTCTTGCCCCTGAGTGCGTTCTGCCACCCGAATGAACGGATTGTAGCAAGTCCGCCGAGTGACTCCTCGAAGAGCGAATATAGCGGTGCCTTGGTCTCAAGGTCGAGTAGACGCAGCTGTCGGGAGGTCCGTAGGTAAAACTTTTGAATGATAAATAGCGCCACCAAGATAATAGGAAACGAAATCGCAGCATAAATAGATCCCACACCGATGAGGACCATCTGCGCGACGCAGAGTACAAGTGCTGAGGCAAATGGTGAGATTCTTATCGGTCAGTGAATTGGTTGAAAGATTTATTTACATACTGGCAAAGGCGTTGAGTGCTGCAACCGGTAGTTCCATATCAATGAGCTGAAGATCTTGGCTGAAGCGATTCAAAGTGACTCCGGAATCTGTCTCGACGAAGAACGACATAGGAGCGCTGTTAAGCAAATTTTTTTTACGAATTAGCCCAATTTTTTTTTCGAAGACGGACCATAATACATGCCTAAGTACTGTCTTAAGTAACACGAGGTGAAAGTTTTCCCCTGATCGGGGAACCATCGTGATGATCATTTGCCTGTATTTGGATATTTAGCTTCTAGTTTACACAAGACAGCGTGTAGAGAGCACATCGATACATACCAACAACTGACGAATAAGCAAATGATTGCCAGGCCTCCTAATGCAGCGTAGACGCCCAGCCAGTATCCCAGTCTGTCGTTGGGATGAGCTTCGTTGTCGGCAGCCCACCACTCCACCCAAATGTCTGAGTACAACGGCGGTCAGCATAGATACAACGTGCCACAGATAGATTTTATGACTGAATTACAGCCTAGAATGCCAACTTACTTGGGAAAGATGTGCAAAATACGAAGCCTATAATGGCAAACACGAAGATGAGACTGGCCCACCAGCCAACAGACCTCACGTAATACAGATATATCTGCATATCGCTAGTTTGCCGGCTCGTATCGGATTGTTCTAGAGGCTTCCCTGATGGAGACTCGCCAGACGAAATCGATGGACCGTACCCAATGTCCTTTGTATCAGCAGAGATGATGCCATCGCGATCTACATCTAAGAGGCCCATGCCATCGCTGCCGTCCACAGCGGCGGTCCGGTCTGGGCAAGGTAAATTGAAAGAAGATACGTAACCGCTCAAGTCTTTCAGATCGGCAAAAGTACCATGCTCAGTGATCTCGCCCGTGGGACCGAGGCACACAATGTTGTCTGAGTATGGGAGACGTTTGGCTGCGGATTAAATGAGCCAAGGCCGATGCGAAAACACGAGGGGAAGGTTGAAGTATACCTGAAGATGTCACTAGCACAATAGTGGTTTGCATCTCTCGGAATAATCCGTCTCTACCGAGGAGACTGTGGAAGATATGGTTCTCGGTCGATGTGTCGAGCCCACTAAAGACGTCGTCTAGGATGGCAATTTCTCGTCGCGCGTAGACAGCGCGAGCTAGAGCCTACAGAAATGCATAGATGTTAGCACAAAATGGCAGAGCGTTAAGAATCAAGAGGTGGAAGAAAGACATGGAATCTCACAATACGTTTGCTCTGGCCACCACTTAGGGCAACTCCCCCACTCCCTATTCGCGACGAGTCACCAATTGGCAATTCTTCTAAGTCTTGGCGAAGCGCGCAAGCGCTCACCACACGGGTGTACCACTTCTCATCGAATGGCTCGCTGCCTGTAATTGCCTCGCGGATAGTGCCGTTCATATGCCACGGTACCTGGGAGCAGTAGGCAATGCTCATAGACCTGAGTTGTACGGAGCCAGATTGCGCTGGGATCTCGCCTAATATGGCATTTAGCAACGTGGACTTGCCACAGCCGACTGGCCCGACGACCATGGTGAGCTGTCGGAAGGGGACCGAGAATTGGATCCCTCTTAACAGTGGCGATTGCTTAGAGGAACTCCATCCAAAATCGGCACTGGAAACCGTGATGGCGTCGGAAGCCGCGGACTTATTTGTCTCGTCAAACTCAGGCAGCTTGCAGCGCGTGTCGGATCGCTCCTCTGAGTCGAGGAATTGCTGGATGCGGACAAAACTGCCCAGAGCTCCCATAAATGACGCTAGCGACATTACTAGAGACGCCAGAGGCTCCGATAGGAGAGCAAAGAGTGATAGTGAGGTAAATACACGCGCCGTGTCTAGTGTTCTGTCATTGCCGCCGTTCCGGGCGAGCACCGAGAATATGGCGAAACTCAGGACTGGGGCAAATATTTGTGTCACATAGGCTGCAAGTTAGGGTCCACCGTGTCAGCTACTTCTCGTAAATTTCCTTGTGGCTCTTCTGTTCGAGCTTACCGAAAGTCATGTTCCAGATGATCAGCTTCCGAAACCTCTTCGAGATGTGTAACTCTTCGACCCGCAGCTTCTGCACGCTAGCGAGCAGCGTGTCTTTCAAGCCGCACATCTTGACACCTTTCATCGAGGACAACATAGCTGAGGTGGCTGAAATCCGCTTCTCGATAGCCTCGAGCCATGCGGCCTGGCGGGACATTATGGATCCCATAGCAACAAGCGATCCAAGCAACGATACTATCAATAATGGTTAGGAGGCTACAATTTCTTCTCAGATATAAGGACCCACGAACCGATCGAAACTGCGACAGGCACGACGCACGCGACGCCTAGCTGTCGCTGTAGAAGAAAGATTGCTATGGCAACTTCCACAGCATTCGCCCAAATCTCGTGCATTGTCTGCCATCCTTGAACGATGCGTTCCACGTCGGCGCTCATGAGCGTCATTGAGGAGGCAGGATCTAGATCTTTAAGGCTCAAAGTCCCAGTTTTCTGGTATATGATGGAGACCAGCCCTGCACGGGCCATTGTGATGCTACGATAGGTGCGGTGCTGATATTGTCCCGTTGAAACCTAAATATAATTCAGCATCCGGAAATATTCAAGCTATGCACTACAAGAAAGACGAAGTGCTTAGTGCGAGCGTGGCTGGACATACCGCAATACCGACATATACAAGTAGGTACGCGCCAATGAGGCCGTAGCCGATTTGCGTCGTTTTATCATTAATGGCTTCCTGCGATAGGAGAATAGCACGGTTGATGAGAAAGGGTTGGCAGAAATTGAGCGCCGTGAGACAAGCCCGTGGAGGGATGGTCCGAAGCAAGGGCCATTTTAGCACGCCGAAAGAGGTCTTGAATAGAGAATATGGCGACTTCTTGCCGACTACAACTGCGTGATAAGTAAAAGGGGCCGCTGGGTGGGAGATGCGGGAAATGGACCTACTGGTCGCCCAAGCCGACTCGAAGCGACGATGAAGATATGTTGCCTGGAGATGCTTGTCCAGCACAAACAAGTCATCAACGTCTAGGACCCTTCTAAAGCCGAGACGGAAAAGGGAATTGAGCCACCAGAAGAAATACCGGTTGTAGATACTGCCGGTCGCCTCTGGCGAGGAGTTCCGATACTCGGGGCGTAGCACGCGGCGCTTTTCCAGGGCCTCGACCACTAATACGACCGCCTTCACCGCAACGGAGGCAATTGAAATTTGCGCAATGACATGATCTGGGTCCGATGTAGCACGGAGCCATAGAGTTCTTACGCAGGCAATATCGAGTAACAGAGTAATAAACAGACATGTGCTCAAGAGGGTGGAGGGCCGAATGGTGCGACCATGCTCGGCATACGAGAGGAGGCAGAGAAAAACGGTAGAGAGGAGGGATACAGTACGAGCCGCTATGGATACCCGGGTTCGAGTAGCCGATGCGGCCGCCCAGAGAATCAACTCAGCGAGTTGCAATGCCCAGAGGGAAATCCAGGCAGACTATCCATCAGGGGGCCGAGATCAGCAGAGTTCCCATCTATCCAGAAGAGTGCTCACAGTCTTGATGACCAGCAAATTGTTGCTGCCGGATACTAGTTTTTTGGTGCGCTTGAATAAAAACCAGAGACGTGGAGGTAGTAAGAGAAGAAAGAAACCAAGCGGTAGAATGGTCAAAATGGTTTCTTCAAAAAGAAGAGTGAAGTCGAAGCCCCCACGACATTCGCCCGCATATGGGCCAAAAGAATTGTCGAGGAGAGTGCACGAAGAGTTCGACGAGAGGGACATGGCTGTTGGACTTCCGGGTTGTGGATTTGTGGATTATGGATTTGCGGTTGTGGACTCGCAGGTCATGACTTGCGCAAAGAACTTTTCTGCCCCGGGGTAAAATGGGAAGGAAAGAGGCGCGAGCAAAGCGAAGTTGGGAGTCTAGGCTATTGTGGAGAACGGGTCGAAACGCTGCCCAAGGTTCTAGACCGGAAGGTTGCATCTTGGCTACAGTTCGGTCATTCTCTCAAATATCACGTCTCAGTCAGGTTTCTTGCCTCCGGGATGTGGGCGACGTCTTCGGGGAATGGAACAGTGTCTCGGTCTTGAACACGGGTCGATCTTCAAGCACAACGTGACAACACATCACGGCTGTTCGGCTCGGTCCCCGTGAATGGCAGTGGCGGCATGGAAAAGTGAGTGTCTCCGGATCAAAGTTCCTTTGCCATGTGATCAATTGCTGCTTTCGCCAGGAACAGGGTGTCACTTACACGCCACCTGCGTCAAGACACGTATATACTGTCGCATTGCATCGCCATCTGTCCCTCTATGAGACGAATCCCGTTCTTGATACTGACCCTGAGCTCTCAGCCACAAGGTGAGGAAGCAAGAAACTCCATCTCGCAGGAGCGGAATTCTCCGGAGGAGACGCTCCATGGCGACTCCCGCCTCCGCGCACGTGCCTATTCGCTCCGCCTGTGCCTCGATCGTCCCGAGCCCAACATGACTATGTTTTTGGTTATGGCTGGCAATCGTCCCGGGGGCGCCGCAAACGAGTGACACGCCATTACGTGAATCTTGTAGGAATCTTTTGCTCTGCGTAGCACAGGGTGGAAGCGAGAGCTGTACGGACCATACAGATTCTCACGCTTAGCTGCCTGCATTTCAGCTACTTGCTCGTTGCCGAAATCCGTTTGAACCCACAGGAACCGAACGCCGTCCGATGCCTGCATGAGATCGCCATTGGTTCTCGGATGGGATTCGCCGTTCCGTCCCGTCCTACTGTCACCGATGGATCTGCACAACCGTTTCCTTATTTGAGACCTCGATGCCCTGCAGCTAAACCTGATTTTCTTTTCACATTAACCTTATTTTTAACCTACCACACCTAGCGTTAGCTGCCGTTTTGCCCCAGATTTTCCTCCTGGCCTAGTGCACAAGACGCAGATGTGACGAGATGCATACAAAAATTGATGTCCTTACCAGCGTTGCTAGGGTTATGATGCTTTGGGGGCGAGGAGCAACCCTTTCCCTACTTTTGAAAGCCTCGGAGATAACTGGAAGTCCTAAAGCCCATTATCAGCTCCATGTTAGCTGCATATTCGAATTAGGCTAAACATTTAGCGACACTAGTTCAAGACATCATCCTAAAAGGGTCCCCATTGAGGTCAAGATGGTCCCGGTTTACCCCATATTCGGTATAGTACTGTCAATCCACGTAACATTTTGTCTTAACTGAGCGTGCTAACCCGTGAACAACGCCTGAATTTTCTTTGTTTCAGAGAGACATTATTTGCGCTGGGACAGGGTAATCCCTCTATGTAGAATTATGTATGCACTGCAATGATTCACTGGGAGAGCGTCTTGGCAGGCCCAAGGCCGCGCGCGTGTGTTTCCGCTGATCACTATCCCGATAGCCTACCAGGTGCCTTGGGGAGAAACACCAAGACGGCAGGCCAAGCGGCTGAATAACTATCAGCTGCTCACCGCTACGAACTCACCTTGATAGTCTGTAAGCTAGCGTGTTATAGCAACATGTCTCTCCGCTAGTTTCGCCGCGCAGCGTGCCGAGTTTGTACGAGAGACCGCCTCTGTTGGGTACTCCATTCTTTGTCTTTCAGTTTGTACCTTGCTCCTGCAGTTTCGGCTATCAGGTCCGACGGCGGCTCGGCCATAAACCTAGTCAGTCGGAAGCAATCCAGCCGCACAACAACTCAGCAAAGACTAATGATTGGCTCGGATGACGGCGCCTGCTCGGTGACAATGTCGACAGCTCGCCTGAGAATGACGGAGCGGCAAACACCTGCCAAATGTCGTAACCTATGCTGTAGATCCCATCTCTATGACCTCTACTCGTTCGCCCCCCCTTTTCTCTTCTCGCCTCTTCCCTCCTCCTGACGAAATGTTCCATTACCAATGTTGACCAGCGAGGGTAGCAGGATGGCTCGACAAGATGAAGAAGGGATCTGAAGGGCCTAGGCTCATGTAGATCCCGGGGCTATAATAAGTGAGGATGTCTCGATTCAGGCGGGTTTTCACTATGTGGCCGTAATAAGCTCATGTATACATTGCAAATCTGAGTCACCGGTATTCTGATAGCTGCAATATTACGAATTCTCACGCCCACTTTTCCATTTGAATTATCAATCATTTGCTCTGCTTCTCCCTCTCACACGTTGAAACTGTTGATCGCCCGGCAACGCTGTGTTCCTCCCGTGCCTCACTTCCCGCTCACGACTTCTGCCATACTGTCTGTCAAAAGCTATTCCACATACCTGCAGTCATGTCTGTTACCCCGTTTCCGCTCTTTATCCGTCCGGAGCCGGCCAATTGCAGCACCACGGCAACCCACCGACCAGCGATCATGTCGGTCCGCGTGGTAGTCGAAGGTCAAGACGCAGAAAAGTTGTCCGTGGTTGAACCCGATGAACTCGGAGCTGTGCTCCGCACTGCCTGGGCTGTTCTCCTCCGATGCTACACAGGACAAGAGGAAGTGAAGTTCACCTTCCAGTATGGCATCGATGAGCCCACTGTCGCTAGCTTTCGACTGGACGGTGGCATGTCTCTAAACCAGCTACTCACTTGTGCCAAGAACGCACCTACGAACGGTGACACCTTGACCTCTGGGCTTGCGTACAGCCCAAATGCCGACCCATCATTTGGCACGGCTGTCGTGCTCTGGGACTCGACCAAGCACTCCGCGCCCTCCCAGGTTCTACCGGCGGTAAGACGCCCCCGCCCCCTCAGTACCTCCTCTCCCTTTAGACTTGTCCCCTTCTACACGTGTCCCTCTACATCCAACTCCGCACACAAGTACTGACAGAAAGGTCGGTTACAGCAGCATAAGCTGTGCTTGCTTGCGAAACATAGTAGCAGCAAGGCTAGTAGGGACAATAGCCTGAGCCTCTTCCTGACCTGGGACAACAGTCATTTCCGTACATCCGCTACGGAGGGAAGTCTAGTAGCCAGCACCTTGAGCAAGATTCTCTCTGGTCTTCTCGAAGGTCCCTTGGACGCGACGAAGCTGGATATGTTAGACTGCCTAAGCCCTGAAAACCTGGATCGAATCCAGGCATGGAATAGCTGCGCTGCTCCACTCACGGAAGTACCTGTTCACTGCTGCATTTACGACGTAATTGCCCAGCAGGCCCTCGAGCATCCCGACGCTGAGGCAGTCTGTGCCTGGGATGGCTCATTCACATATCATGAGCTTGATGTGGCGACTGAGCGCCTAGCTGCCCGGCTGGTGCAAATCGGGATTGGCCCTGGGGCTATTGTTCCACTGTGTTTTGATAAGTCGGTACGTAACGGGCAAGGTCTTTCTCTGCTCTCTTCTTTGTTCTTCTATTATTCGAGCCTCCTATATCTCCTGCCGTGTAACGTGCAGGCACTTTACAGCGGAGCGATGTGCTAACGTTGGTCTTCTGTTTGGAAATGGAATGTAATTGCGATGCTTGGTGTCCTGCGAACGGGCGGGGCATTTGTCTCTTTGGACCCCTCTCATCCCGTCAAGAGACTCACGTCTCTCTCCAACTCCGTCGGGGGGCGGGTCATGCTGTGTTCCCGCAACCGCCTGCAGATGCTATTCGCAGTCGTCGATGCGGTGCTCGCTGTGGACGATGCTACCACGGCTGAGGACTGCGCCAATAGCAACCCATCGCTCTGCACAACTGTTTCCGGTGCAGATGCAGCATACGTCATCTTCACATCTGGCTCGACAGGAAAGCCCAAGGTAAGTCCCACTCTCTCTAAGTACAAATGCTCCAATCACAGCATGAGTACAGTGCAAAGTCCGATTTCGTCTAACCATAGTTCAAAAAATACAGGCTACCTTAATTGAGCATCGAGCCTTCTGCTCTAGTGCCCGGGCACATGGCCCGGCGCTTCGGATCGACAACGGCTGCCGCGTACTGCAGTTCGCCGCACATACCTTCGATGCTAGCCTAGTCGAAATCCTCACCCCCCTGATGGTCGGAGCCTGCGTCTGCATCCCTAGCGAGCATGACCGGCTTAATGACCTAGCAGGTGCCATCCACCGCCTGCGCGTCAATCATGCAGTGCTAACACCCTCGTTCATCGCCACTGACTCCCTCTCCCCGGCCACTGTGCCAGGGCTACGGAGACTCGTGCTTGCCGGCGAGGCCATGGCGCCCTCGCATGTGGCTACGTGGGCTCCGCACCTTGAGCTCGTCAACGGCTATGGCCCAGCTGAGTGCTCAGTCGCCGCCGTTGTCAACTCCCACGTGAGCCCTGACACTGAGCCCAACGACATCGGCTTTCCGTGCGGTGTGCGTGTCTGGCTTGTCGACCCAGCTAATGTCGATCGGCTGGTCCCGGTTGGCTGCGTCGGCGAGATGCTCCTGGAGGGCCCAAGCTTGGCCAGGGGGTACTTGAACGATCCCGAGAAGACTGAGAGCAGCTTCATTTTTGATCCCGAATGGGCCCGACAGTCTCGAGGAGATGGCATGCCTAGCGTTTGCCGCCGTCGCTTCTACAGGACTGGCGACCTGGCGCGCTACAACTCAGCCTTGGGGTCGCTGAGCTACATCGGACGCAAAGACACGCAAATCAAATTTCACGGGCAGCGAATCGAACTCGGCGAGGTTGAGCACCACCTAGTCTCCGATGTAGACATTCAGCATGGCATGGTGCTGCTCCCAAGACTTGGGCCCTTGGCTAACCGTCTCGTTGCTGTCGTTTCGCGGCCAGGTGTCGACCCGGCACAGCAGCTGCCCACAGGCAAAATATCAACTACATCGGTAACGACATTGAGACTAGCCAGCGAGTCTTCTTTGGCAGGTCCCGCCCTGCAGAGAGCCCGAGAACGGCTGGAACGGCGCCTGCCTGCATACATGGTACCTTCAACCTGGCTGTGCATAGAGGCGTTCCTCATGTTGCCCTCGCAAAAGATAGATCGCAAAGCCGTGACGACCTGGCTAGAGCATGATATTACTGCTGAGCAGTGTCAGGCCATCATTATACCGAGGCAAGCCCTCGATGATACGGATACCGAGGTGGATAACATTGCAAAGAATGGGAATGAAGACAACAGAAACGACAAAACTGACAAAAATATTTCCTTCGTTCCACTCACTAATGTCGAATTGGAGCTCCGCGCTGTATGGAGTAAGGTGCTGAATCTGCTTCCCGAAACGATCAATCCCGATGACCGAAGCTTCCTTAGTCTCGGTGGCGACTCTATCTCTGCTATGGCCTGCGCAGGCCAGGCGAAAAAAGCACGATTACGCCTGACAGTGCAACATATCCTCCATGCAAAATCCCTTCGGCAGTTGGCCGCGTGTGCTGAGCCCATCCAGGGTAGTCAGCCAGAGCGGCAGAATGCATCTTCGAAAGAAGGCGACGGCGATGATGAAGTGCCATTCCCTCTCTCCCCGATCCAACAATTACACTTCAAGGTCCGCGGAATGGCCCAAGGAGACGGCGGACATTTCAACCAGAGCTTTCGCCTCCGCCTCGCCCGGCCTGTGGATGACACAGCGGTCGATGCCGCGCTCAAGCTTATCGTGAAGCGCCACGCTATGCTTAGGGCCCGCTTCAGTCCCAGTCAAGAGCGTGACGGGGAGTGGCAGCAATTCATTACTGCTGATGTAAACTCCTCGTACTGTTATCGTACATATAGAGCGACTACGCATGACGCTACAGACGGCGCCATTGCTGCTGCCCAGGGCTGCCTAGACGTTCGCCGAGGACCCCTGTTTGCGGCTGCGCTGATTAATGCGGAAGGTAACTGCCGTGACCAGCAGCAAATCTTGTTCTTGACAGCACACCATCTCGTTATTGACCTTGTGTCGTGGCGGGTGATACTTGACGAGATAGAGGACATCTTGGAAGGAAGGGGAAGCATGCTATCCTCTATCCCTCGTTCTTTGTCGTTTAGGGAGTGGATATCCATCCAGGCAGATGACTGCCGTGGAACTCATGGTGGTCACAATCCGGTTCTCTCCACAAACGTTTCCAAAGAAGTATTAACTTCCAACTTTTCCTACTGGGGAATGGAACTTCACTCAAACCTCTATGGAGACGTCATATGCGAAGGATTCGAGCTCGACACACTCACCACTGCATCCTTACTCTCTCCTCGCCACTACTCGGCTCTGCGCATTGAGGCAGTCGATGTGCTTCTTGCTGCTGTTATCTGGTCTTTCCGAAATACCTTCACGGACCGCCAAACTGCTCCTGCTATCTTCAACGAAGGCCACGGTCGCGAACCCCCGACTGGATCGGTAGAACTAGACATCGATATCTCTCGCACAGTGGGGTGGTTCACAACACTTTTCCCTATCGTGCTATCATCTACTCCTACCACCTTCCTAGAAGCTCTGATCCAAGTCAAAGACCTTCGTAGGCGTGTACCGGGTCACGGGCGTCAGTATTTTGCGTCTCAATTTCACGGCACGCCAGATGTTGCGGATCAAGACCAATACCGCAACATGGAGATCGCCTTCAACTTCTTGGGTCGGTATCAACAGCTCGAGCGGGACGATGGCTTATTCCAACCCGCTGGAGCCTCCGACGCGATCCTGGGCGGCGAGGCGCACGCCGGTGGTGTATCGGGAGACTATGGGTGTGAGACGCCAAGATTTGCGTTGTTTGAGATCTCGGCCGTGGTAGCTCGTGGTGCACTGCGTTTTTCATTTTCCTGGAATCGCTTCATGTGCCACCAAGGGCGGATCCGTGATTGGATTGCTGCCTGTCACAGCATGTTGGGCCAATCGGCTAAGGATATCCTACCAGGCGCCAAGCACCGAATCACGCCGAGTGATCTGGTTTTGCTGCCGACATTAACACTAGCGGAGCTAGACGCCTTTGAACGTAACACGCTTTCACCCTTGGCAAGGGCCACGCATCAGAGAAGTGGATGGGATCTGGTCGAGGATATCTATCCTGCGTCACCAATCCAACAAGGGCTATTGCTCAGTCGAACCAAGGACCATAATTTCTACGCCGTGCGTCGTGCTTTTCGAGTCGAGATCAACGGCAATGAAGGAGGCAGCACCCAAGTTGGCAATGCAGTGGAGCGTATGGTACAAGCATGGAAAGGTGTCGTGCACCACCACGCATTGCTGCGGACAGTGTTCGTCGAAGCCATCAGCCAGGGGCGCGCCGGAACTTACGATCAAGTGGTTCTGCGGCAAGTGGAGCCTCGTATCAAACTACACAAGTGTCCAAGTGGCAGCCCAGATGCGACAATATACAAAATGATCGAAGACATGGAGCCGATGCTATACGAAGATGGCGTCACCCAACATCGTCTTTCCATCTTCATCTGCGACGATAACGATTACAGCGGCAGCAGCAAAGAGTCCAACAGTAGTCTATACTGTGTCCTAGAGATGAGCCATGCCATTATGGACGGGGCATCAATGGACATTCTCCTACGGGATCTCGAGCGTAGTGATGAAGGGCCTTTAGCATCTCTCCCAAGGCCTCTGTTCAGTCCCTTTGTGGCAAGCCTCCAAGCACGCAACACCAGCACTGATATAGCCTTTTGGGCTGAGCATCTAGCCGGCTTCGAGCCGTGCCACTTCCCCCTGCTAAACGATGGCGTATGCGCAGATGAAGCCAAAACAACAAGGATGCTCCTCTCTACCCGCGTCGAGTTCCCTAAGCTGGATCTGTTGCAGGCCATTTGCGAGGACGGCGGAATCACCCTCCCGAATGCGTTCCATGCAGCCTGGGCGTTGGCATTGGCGCGCTATACTGGATCTGAAAGCGTATGCTTTGGCTATCTCGTGTCGGGGCGCAACAATGCCGTCGTCGAAGGGTCTGAGGATGCAGTAGGGCCATTCATTAACATGGCAACCCAACGAGTAAGGTTGAGTGGGGGCCAGGACACCGGCGAAGTTGACAATAAAGCCCAGCTGTGCCTTCGCGATGTACTGGAAGCCGTGCAGAGAGACAACATTGCCTGCATGCCGTATGCTCAGACCTCGCTGGCCGAGGTACAGCATGCGCTCAACCTACCAGGGGGCATGCCACTCTTCAACACGTGTATCTCGTACCGTCGCCGACCTAGCTCCCGGCCACCTCGCCGACAGGGGCTGCGTGTGATGGAGGACATTGGCACCATCCAGGACCCAACCGAGTATCCCATCTCAGTCAACGTGGAGATGAGTGATAGCGGCGTTGCGGTCATAGATGTCGACTATTGGACAGATATGGTGGCAAGTGCACAGGCTAAGCATGTTATTGCCACCTTTGTGCAGGCTCTGACGAATATTGTCGAACATGCGGATGTTCCGCTCTCCCAGCTAGACCACGTCCATCTATCGACCAAAGAGTGCATCTGGGCTTGGAACAAAAACATGCCTGCTACGATTATAGACTGCGTGCACCACATGGTGGAGAAGCAAGTGGCCCTCCGTCCACAGGCGGTCGCCATACGTGGCTGGGATGGCGACTTCTCGTATTACGAGATGAATGAGAGAGCAGAAAATCTGGGGCGGTACCTGATAGACCTTGGCATTGGCCCTGAGGTTCTCGTACCTGTGTGTTTTGACAAATCGGCCTGGACCGTCATCGCCATGCTCGCGGTTCTCAAGGCAGGAGGTGGCGTGGTACCGCTCGATGCTACGCATCCCGTGCCTGTACTTGAAGCGAAGGTTACAGATGCACGCGCTCATTTGGTTATTGCATCTGAGATGCGAGCACATTTGTTCGAGTCCATGGTGCCGTACGTGGTGGCCGTTGGCCCTCAGCTGCCACTCGGATCATCTCACACTACAAGACCGACGCAGACCACTTCAATGAAAGCAGCGGGAGCCCAATTCCCAGACGACTGCGATACCAAGATACTATCCAGAGTCTCTCCCTCCAGTGCCGCTTTCGTCATGTTCACATCGGGATCCACTGGTAAGCCCAAGGGCGTCGTGCTCTGCCACGAAGCGCTGGTGACGAGCGGGCTGGCTCATGGTGCGGCGCTTGGCCTCGGGCCACACACACGCTTCCTCCAGTTCGCAGCACACACTTTTGACAACAGTATCGAGGAGATGTTCACCACACTGATGCATGGCGGCTGCGTGTGTGTGCCCTCCGAGGAAGACCGGCTGAGCGACCTACCCAGCGCCATTGCTTCCCTAGACGCAAATTTCATGGACCTTACGCCCACAGTGGCTTCGATTTTGCGCCCGGAGCAGGTACCATCGATCCAAGGCATCGCTGTCGGCGGTGAGGCGCTTACCCGCGAGGTCCTAGACATCTGGGGCGCCGCCATACCCACGCACAACCAGTATGGCCCAAGCGAGTGCTCTATCAACGCCACACACCGGCTACATACGGACGCGCAGGGCGAGCCAGCCAACATAGGCTGGAGCGTCGGCAGCGTTTCGTGGGTGGTGGACCCGTGCGACCACGACAGACTTGTGCCCGTCGGGTGCGCCGGCGAGCTGCTCATCGAAGGTCCCATCCTGGCTCGAGGATACCTAAATCGAGAAGATGAGACAACAAGAGCATTTATTAAACAACCCAAGTGGGCATCATCAGATCCGTATCACGCCGACAGAGGAAGTCGCAGGATGTACAAGACCGGCGACATGGTAAGGTACAACTCAGATGGCTCGCTAATCTATCTAGGCCGTAAGGACACCCAGGTGAAACTACACGGACAGCGCATCGAGTTGAGCGAGATTGAACATCGTATCAGAGAGCATTTGCCGTCGACTGCACAATCTGCGATCGAGCTGGTACATCTCGGAGAGTCCCAAAATAAGGCGCTGGCCGCATTTATTTGTTCTTCTGCTCCCTCTTCGGCGGAGTCTCCCGAGGAGAGCCAAAGGGACCAAGCCGTTCGAATATTGCCCACGAATACAAACTTTCGCTCTCTCACGCAGAATATCACCGGGTCCATGGTGGCCGAGGTGGCCTCGTACATGGTGCCCAGTCTGTTCTTACCTGTATCCCATATGCCGCTCACGTCGTCGGGAAAGCTGGATCGCCGTCGACTGCGTATGCTAGCGGAAGGCTTACCCGAGGCCTCGACCAAGGAATATCGCCAAGGCTCTGGAAGCCGTAAGGGCCGTTCTGCTAAAACCGCTATGGAGAAGGCCTTGCAGGAGCTGTGGGCGTCGGTGTTAAGAGTATCTGGTGATGTCATCAGCGCTGACGACAACTTCTTCCAACATGGCGGTGACTCTGTCGGAGCGATGCGGCTCGTTGCGGCGGCACGGCAGAGATCCATTAAACTCGCGGTAGCGAGCATATTCCAGACGCCGAAACTTTGCGACATGGCAGAGGTAGCTGTCTGGGTTGGTTCCCATTGCTATGGTGAAGTCATGCAAGAAGAATCAATGCCCGAGCCACTCGAACCATTCTCCTTACTCAAAGATGCGGACGAAGCAATTCTACAGCAGCTTCGGCAGCAGGTAGCTTCCATCTGTCGCATAGACACTGAGTCCATCGAGGACATTTATCCCTGTACCCCGCTCCAAGAAGGCCTGGTCGCAGCATCTCAGAAGCAGCCGGGCGCTTATGTTGCCATGAATGCGTACGAGCTTCCAGCTGGCACCGACATGTCTCGATTCAAACGCGCTTGGCAGGAGGTGGTATTATCTGAGCCCATTTTGCGGACGCGCATCGTATTTATCGAGAACAGGGGATTCTTACAAGTTGTCGTCCGTGATATGAAGATCCCCTGGACGACGGTGGAGAACATCCGTGATCTCCCTGGAGCGCATCGTGAGCTCCCCCCGTATGACGGTGGCGACCTTTCTCGATACGCTATTGCTGGAGAACATAGTATCCAGCCAACCTTCATATGGACAGTGCATCACGCGCTTTATGACGGATGGAGCTTGCCTACCTTGCTCGGACGGGTCGAATCACAGTACCGACATACCCAATCGTTCATGGACATGACGCCCCAGTACTCGCGATTTGTGGAATACCTCTGCCACGGCTTTGATATTGCCTCCTCAGAAGCCTTTTGGAAAGCCAATTTGTCCAACTCAGCTTATGGCACCGCACCCGAGCACTTCCCCCAGCAACCTCATCCGGGCTACCGAGTCCAGGCAAGTAGCCAGGCACATCGGCATGTACGTTTCACGCGACCCGCCGGTACCAGCTTAACAACTGCTTCGTTTTTGCGGGCAGCTTGGGCACTCACACTGTCTGTGTACACTGGCTCCGATGATATTGTGTTCGGCGAGATTCTCAGCGGGCGAGACATACCTCTCATCCGAGTCGAGGATATGGTCGGGCCAACACTTGCGTTGGTGCCGCGCCGGTTGCACATCGATCCCACTGTTAGCGTCGACCACGCGCTAGCAGAGATGCAAACGCGTCTCAACGAGGCCATCCCGCATCAGTTCATGGGACTACAGCGCATCAAGACTCTTAGTCCGGCTTCGGCGGCTGCATGTGAATTCCAGAGTCTATTGGTCCTGAATACAACAGAGGAGGAATTTTCAGCTGATAGTCTTTGGAGCAACATGACGAGCGGGGGTACGAAACAAGGAGCTGATTTCTTCAGCTACCCTCTCAACATCACCGGCAGCATTGGCCGCAACCATGACAACCAGGGCGCGTACGATGAGATGGAGATAGGTGTATACTTTGACGCCGAGGTCGTACCGCGATGGCAAGTGATGCGCATATTGGGGCTGTTCGAAACCATCTTGTCGAAATTCACCGCTGCGGAGAGCCAGGGAGTCAAGATCGGGAACTTAGACTTGCTGAGTCCAGATGATAAGGCCACGATACTTGAGTGGAACAAAAGCCCTGGACCACTGGTGGAACGTCCCATTCACGACCTCATCGTCGAGCAGATAACGCAGCCAGAGGCCCTAGCTTCTGCGGCTGTCGTGGGATGGGATGCCACTTTTTCCAATGGTGAACTCGACGCGCTTTCAACAGCTCTGGCGCACGAGCTGACATCACGGGGCATTGGCCGCAGTGGTAGCAGCAAATATGTCCCCTTCTGTTTTGACAAGTCGGCTGTGGCCGTGGTGGCCATCCTTGCTATACTGAAGGCGGGGGCAGCATTTGTGCCTCTGGATCCTACCTATCCAGTGTCTCGTCTAAGGAGTATTGTCGACGATTGCGCGCCCGACTTGATTTTGTGCTCGACACAGTTCGGAGGCATTTGCTCTGAAATTCTAAGAGCCGTATTAACGGTCGACATGCCCATGCTAAAGAGGCTTGAGAAAGAGATGCCAGAAGATGTATCAGCAGCTGCCGATTCCAATGGTGTGTGGTACCGTCCCTATCGCTATATAACTTCATCCTTTTGCTAATCCAGACACATAGTTCATGGTCCCCTCCCTAGCGATCCAGCATACGTAATATTTACATCCGGGACAACAGGCAAGCCAAAGGGGGCTATTGGTATGTCGATCTCGGTCTTGGCTTTTCTGGCTTTTAGCTGGGCCGCTATTCTTGCCTCTTTGCTCAACATCTAACCTTTTACGGACAGTTTCCCATACGGCATTCTGCTCGAGCGCTGCCGCACACAGTCAGGCTATGCTTATGACAGCACCTCGATTCAGGTTCCTGCAATTTGCTGCCTACACTTTCGATGCCTCTCTCGTGGAGATTTTGACGACACTGATGATGGGTGGCACCGTGTGCGTACCCCACGAGGCCGATCGTACCAACGGCCAGATTGCCGCCTCTATGGAACGTATGGGCGTGACCATGGCCCTCCTAACGCCTTCATTCGCTCGGACGCTGGTACCTACCGACGTACCGCATCTCAAGACCCTGATTCTGGGCGGCGAGGCCATGTCCCAAAGTCACCTTGACACCTGGGCCGAACAGGTGGACCTAGTGAATGCGTACGGTCCTAGCGAGTGCGCCGTCGTTGCCGCAGCGAACCCCAATATGACCCGCTCGTCTAACCCAGCCAGTTTGGGGCGAGGTCTCGGCCGTTACTGGGTAGTAGACCCTCGGAACCATAATCGACTTGCCCCGCTCGGCTCCGTTGGCGAGCTCGTAGTCGAGGGACCGACACTCTCGAGCGGCTATCTCGGGAACGAGCTGGAAACGCGCAAGGCATTTATCGAAAATCC
This sequence comes from Thozetella sp. PMI_491, assembly GCA_021432635.1. NCBI lineage: Eukaryota > Fungi > Ascomycota > Sordariomycetes > Chaetosphaeriales > Chaetosphaeriaceae > Thozetella > Thozetella sp. PMI_491. Next base: position 85,461 of record MU270099.1, read on the forward strand.
GGCATGGGTGCGAGATGACGCCTTGTGCCTCCCAGATATAATCCCAGGAGCGACGCGCCGTATGTATAAGACTGGCGATTTGGTGCGCATCGGGGATTCCCTGCCCGGGGAGATGTTCTATGTCGGCCGCAAAGGGGCTTCCCAGGCTAAAATAAACGGCCAGAGGTTGGAACTCGATGAGATCGCTCATCATCTCGCCGGAGATGATGCCGTGCAGAATGCTGTTGTAGTGTTCCCCAAAAAGGGACCCTATGCAAAGCAACTGGTCGCAATGATCTCGTTGAGAAACATTTCTCGTTCCAAAGCTCCCGAGCAGTTAAATCTGGTAACATCTGCAGAGGCTTACTCAGCTGCAAACCACGTTCAGAAGCGGCTGAGAGGACAAGTGCCGGTCTACATGGTCCCGGCAACCTGGCTGGTTCTCAACTCTATACCGCTTTTGCCGTCCGGGAAGATCGATCGTACCCGCACAAGCACATTCATCGAGAATATAAGCAACGAAATGCTTGAAAATGTCCTTCTTGCTCAAGGAGCTGAACGGCATGTACTCCAGAACGAAACCATGGGTTCTGTGGGGCCCAATTTCCCCTCAACTGAGGACACACTCAAGTCCATCTGGAGTGAGATTCTCAACATCCCTTCCCAGAGAATCAGCCGAAGCATCACTTTCCTCCAGCTAGGAGGAGATAGCATAAGTGCCATCCAGGTCATGGCACGATGTCGGAGCAAAGGAATTAGCGTCACAGTTCGAGATATCATCCACAGCAAATCTGTGCATGATCTGGCACTTAAGGCTAACTTCACTGGAGGTCAGCAACAGCCACAACCGAATTCACTGGCTCCTGCAACCACCCATATCGCTGCTCAAGAAGATTCATACGAATTTGACCTCTCGCCTATTCAGCAGCTTTATTTCCACCGCGTGAGGGAGGAACCGACACCACATCCTTCAAGCCAGCCACCGTCCCTCCAGTTCAACCAGAGCATACTCTTGCGTCTTACAAGTGACGGCATTACCTCGAACGATTTCACAGGCGCATTGCATTCGTTAGTTCAGACACAATCCATGCTTCGCGCACGATTCCGACGGGACGGTGCTGGAAGCTGGCGGCAGCGTATCACGCCTAACGTGGGAGATTCATACTTATTCAAGACACACGCCATTGCCGCCGCAGGAAATGGACGTATGAAGAAACTCATGAAGAGCTCACAGAAGACACTCGATATCCAAAAAGGGCCTCTGATAGCTGCGGACTGGTTCAATATCCGCGAGACTAACCAAGTCTGCATTTTTATCGTCGCTCACCACCTGGTAGTTGATGTTGTCTCCTGGAGCATCATCTTGCGAGACTTGGAGGATTTCTTTACCTCTGGCCGCATGCTACCACTATCATCCTCCTTGCCGTTCCAGGCTTGGGCCCGAAAGCAATCTGAGCAGGCGCAGGCCCAAATTAATGGGGTTAGCTTGCTCCCATATCGCCGAGACCGCGAGACGACGAATGAGGCATTGGAATTTTGGGGCATGTCTGACAAAACGAACCTCTATGGTGACGCGATTACTCGGCACATGAATCTTGACGACAACGCCACGGCGCTGCTACTCGGGCCAGAGTGCCACAGTCCTTTACAAACTGAGGTGCTAGACATCCTGCTAGCCGCCATGCTGCTGTCGTACCGAAATGCTACGTCCGCTCGCGGGCGGCATGGGGCACCGACTATCTACAACGAGGGTCATGGTCGCGAGGTCTGGGATGATTCGCTTGACGTATCGAGAACAGTTGGGTGGTTTACTACTCTGTGCCCCGTGCATTTGCCGAATGAGGCATCCTCAGGTACGTGGTTACTCACGATTTCCTTTTATATCCGCGGCCCTATTTCCTCCAGTTGCCCCCATTCTACGGGATGAAAACTGACCGAACCCCTCCTTGGGACTTTTGTCTAGACAATGACTCTATCAGAGCCGTTCGGTGGGTCAAGGATTATCGACGGCGACTTGTAGGCAACGGGCGACCCTACTTCGCTTACCAACTCCTGACCTCGAGCGGGCGAGACGAGTACGGACATGACTGGCCAGTCGAGATTATGTTCAACTATCTCGGACAGATACAGCAGCTAACCCGTGGCAACGGTGTCCTTCAATCCTTCGACATCCCAGAGGCGGCCATGAGTGCGTCCTTAGATATTGGTGGAGATGTCCGTCGCCTTGCCCTCATCGATGTATCGGCTATGGTGTCAGAGGGCAAGCTAGAGCTATCTTTCACGCACAACAAGCACATGAAGCATCAAGAGACAATCGAGACATGGATGGCTCAATACGTATCGCTTCTTCAAGAAATCCCTCGGAAAATGATACAGCACAGTACCCAGAGAACCTTAAGCGCATTCCCGCTCCTACCCTTGAGCTATTACAGCATGGAAAATCTCGGCCGCATACTGGAAGAAAACCTGGCATTTGCCAATATGCAGGATATCCAGGACATTTACCCTTGCTCTTCCACGCAGCGTGGCATACTTCTAAGCCAAATCAGAGATCCTGGAAAGTATACATACACAGCCGTCTTCGAAGTTGAATCTTCCTGTCCTGGAGGGAAGAAGGGCATCGTTGATGGCCATCGTCTATTCGATGCCTGGCAAAGAGTTGTTCAGCGCCACGCGACTCTGAGGACTATCTTTGTAGACGCGATCGGCGGTGACGGGCTGATGGACCAGGTCATCTTGCACAGCGCGTTAGGCCGAGGGCAGATATTACAGTCAGATGGCAACCCGGGAGTGGAAGGAAAAGAGGAAGAGGAGCATGCCCTCAGCGCTCTAAGGAAGCTCTCAACCATGGATTGTCGAGAAAATCAGCCGCCGCATCGGTTCACTATCTTCATGACACCCAAGAGCAACCGCGTGTTCTGTCGACTAGACATTAGCCACGCGATATGTGATGGATCTTCGGCGCCCATCTTGCTCGATGAGTTGACTGCTGCATACAGCAATGACGCCAGAGGCAGCATTTCGACAAAGCCAGTGCCACAGTACCGTGACTATGCCGCTCATCTCCAGGCACAGTCTCGTAGCGAGAGCGTTTGCTATTGGAAAAACTATTTGAACGGTGCAGAGCCGTGCCTGTTCCCCACCCTTGGAGACGGAAACAGCCTGTCGGACGCACATGGGTCATCGCATGGTTCTTATGTTGTCAGCTTGGGAAATGCCGCCGAGGTCAACCAATATTGCGCTGACTCGAACATCACTCCGTCTACCTTGCTCCAATTCGCCTGGGCGCTTGTGCTCCGGTCTTACACCGGCTCGGATGAAGTCTTATTTGGCTACCTCAGCTCCGGCCGGGACATTCCCGTGGCACACATCGAGAACGGCATCGGTGCCTTCATCAATATGCTGGTTTGTCGCATGCGCCTCACCGCCGACGCTGAGCTTGGAGAAGCACTAGACACGATGCAAGTCGATCTTGTGGCGGCTATGGCTCATCCGAATAGCTCACTAGCGGAGATCCAGCACGAGCTGCGGCTTCCTGTCCTGTTCGATACGGCTTTTACTTACCAGAAACGCGTTGGTACCGCCGCGGGCCTCGAACAGCAACCATGCTCCCATTCGGCAGAACTTCTGTACCGTATCGTGGAAGTGGAAGATCCAAGCGAGTACAAAGTCGCAGTCAATGTCGAAGCGACATCCACTTCGCTTGAGGCACACTTCAGTTACTGGCGGAATGCCGTTTCGGATGCGCAGATCCGGAATGTTGCCGCCACTTTCGAGCAGGTCCTTCACGACCTTGTCGCCCATGGGCAGCAGAACGACGATCGTACAGTGGGAGAGGTTGGTCTTATGAGTCCTGCAATGATCCAACAGGTTGCAGCTTGGAATAACTACGACCTACCCCGCGTGGACCAGTGCGTGCACGACATCATCTCCCAGCACGCCCAACACCTTCCGTCCAACACCCCGGCTGTCTGCGGGTGGGATGCTTCGTTTACGTATCAGGAACTTGAACGCGCTGCCACCTCACTCGCACGACACTTGGTCATCGTGTTGGGCGTGCGCCCGGGGTCACTTGTACCTCTCTGCTTCGAGAAATCCGCGTGGGCAGTTGTCTCGCAGGTCGCGGTTCTCAAGGCGGGCGCTGCATTTGTCAGCCTTGACCCCGGCCACCCTGACAGTCGCTTAGAGAGTCTCATACAGGATGTGCAAGCCCAGATCGTGCTCTGCTCTACCCACCATAAAGCCAAAGGCGATAGAATCACTGGAGGTGCGACTCTTGTCGTTAATGCCGAGTCTATCGCAGCTCTGGGGCACGAGCCATTCATAGCCCCCAGTGTGGTGGCGTCTAACGCGGCCTATGTGATTTATACGTCAGGAACGACAGGGAAACCTAAGGGAACGGTCGTGGAGCACGGCGCTTTCTGCACCAGCGCCGTCGCGCACGCCAAGGCTATGTTCATGTGGCATGACTCCCGCGTGTTGCAGTTTGCCTCGTACACTTTTGACGCTAGCATCATGGAGATTCTCTCGTGCCTGCTGGTGGGCGGCTGTGTCTGTGTTCCTTCGGAAGAACAGAGGATGAACGACCTGGCCGCGGCGATCCGAGATATGGGCGTTACTTGGACTCTCCTAACACCCTCGGTGGCGAGCACGCTCAAGCCCGAACGAGTTCCCTGTCTGAAGACACTAGTCACTGGTGGAGAGGCTATGTCGGCCGGCCACCTCGAGCAGTGGGGTACACAATGCGCACTTGTAAATGCATACGGCCCGACCGAGTGTGCTGTTGTTGCCACCACGAGCACCAAAGTGGACGAGAACCACCGCGTGTGCAATAACGACAGATCTAATATAGGTACAGCAGTCGGAGGAAGAATCTGGGTAGTGGATGCCCACAACTCGGATCGCCTAGTGCCTTTGGGTGCAGTTGGCGAGCTTCTAGTGGAAGGCCATCTGGTGGCGCGAGGATATCTTAACAATGACGAGCAGACCAGGCGGGCATTTATCTTGACGCCTCCCGCATGGACGACAAACTCAGGCTTTTCCGAGCATAAGTGGTTGCAATTCCATCGCGGAAATAGACCCAAGATGTATCGGACAGGAGATCTAGTGCGCTACAACGCCGATGGGTCCGTTTCTTATGTGGCACGCAAGGACACTCAGGTCAAGGTAAATGGGAGACGTATCGAGCCTGGCGAGATCGAGTTTCGTTGCCTCGAGGGCTTGCCAGACGGTGCGCAGGCCGCCGTGGAGGTAGTTTCGCCACAGACGAGCAAAATTAACCTAGGCACAACTCCAACTAGGTACCTCGCTGTCTTCTTCAGCCTGCCTGGTTCAACCACGGACGCCAGTCGGGACACCAGCCTTGCCCCCCGATTCTCTCTCCTGCCCATGTGTGACGCATTTCAAAACGTCGCCCGTGCCATGGAATCCCATATCTCCCGAGTCTTACCAGCATATATGATCCCGCAGCTCTTCGTCCCTATCTCGGCTATGCCGTGGACAAGTGCGGGCAAGCTCGATCGCAAACAGCTTCGACAATCCATCGACGAAGCTCCGAACCGAGAAGCGATTGCGGGCTACCGCTTGTCGTTCAAGGGAGGAGCAGCGACAAAAACCACACATCCAGATTCCATCCCCGAAAAGCCAGGCGTGGCCTCGACCGCTCCCGTTTGCGAAATAGAGGGCCGCCTGCGTGAGCTTTGGGAGGCGGAGTTAGGGCTTCCCGAGGGCTCTATCAGTTCCAGTGATAATTTCTTCCGGGTCGGCGGCGACTCGCTCACCGCGATGCGCCTCGTTGGCGCTGCGCGTGCCAGGAGAATCGAGCTATCAGTGGTAGATATCTTTGACAAACCAGTACTAGCGGACATGGCGAGGGTGTGCAGCGACTATCGCTTAAGCGGCCAAGACAATAAGGACGAAGTCACGGCAACCGAGGCGGTACTATCGGCACCTGGTAGCGTCCAACCCTTTGACCTGATGCCCTACGGTGAGGGTTCGGCCGAGTTTGATGCTATTCTACGAGAGGTTTCGGTGCATTGCACACTCACCTCCGAGCAGATCCAGGACATCTATCCATGTAGTCCGCTCCAAGAGGGTCTGATTGCCACTGCCAACAAGCAAGAAGGAGCATATGTTGCAGTGAGCACTCTGAAGCTTTCGGCGTCGGTCGATCTCGGCCGCTTTAAGGCGGCATGGCAGGAGGTTGTGGATGAGTCGGACACTCTCCGCACGCGGATTGTGCATACAGCGGCATCGGGGTTGATTCAGGTTGTACTAACCCCGGCACCTATCGAATGGCACGAGGAGCATCACTTGGAGCAGGCAGTAGCCAGAGGGTGGGAACTTGGGCCTTCGCCGAAGAATGGAGGGAGACTTGCCAGCTACACCATCGCCCAGCCCGCAGAAAAGCATGCGCGGTATTTTATTTGGGCCATTCACCATGCACTATATGACGGATGGAGCCTGCCCCTAATTATCCAACGAGTCCAGGATTCTTATAACTGTATCGGCAGTAACAGCATGAGCACAATTCCCTGCCCGCCGTATTCCAACTTCATACGGTACCTTGGATCCAGAGACAAGGCTGCTTCCGAAAAATTCTGGATAGAGTTGCTGCGTGGTTCTGCGTCAGCCATCTCTCACTTCCCTCAAACTTCAGATCAGGGCGAGACCACCCCCAGCTTCCGCGCCATGATGCATACCATCCGAGTTCGGCGGAGTGATATTATTGCCGAGACAACCATTCCTACTTTGCTCCGCGCGGCCTGGTCTATTGTCCTAGCTAGTTACACCGGGACAGATGATGTGGTGTTTGGGGAGACACTGGCAGGCCGCAACATTGATCTCCCCGGCGTGGCGGAGATGACCGGACCGACCTTTACCACTGTCCCGACAAGAGTGACACTTCGACCGGACATGTCTTTGACCGAACTATTGAAGAGCATTCATACCATGGCCGGTCGAGTGGTTCCGTACCAACATCTCGGGCTGCAGAGCATCAAGCGACTCAACCCAGACTGTGCAGCTGCTTGCGACTTTAAGAATCTTCTTACGATTCAAACTCCTCCGAAACAACGCAACTACGAACAATTGACCGGCAAGCCCGAGATCGAGGAGTGGGACTTCCAAGGTGGCTCGTCGATGGGAGGCTTCTTCACGCACCCTCTCGTGGTAGAATGCACCGCTACGGACGCCGCTATCGAAGTTATATTACACCATGATGAGAATGTAATTTCGTCTTGGCGAGCCGGGCGTCTTGTGCACCAGTTTGATGCTGTGGTACAGCAGTTGGCCACCTCGTCTAACAGCGACACCATACTTGGCGATATTGACGTCTTCAGCGCCAGCGACGCGGACATGGTATCGGAATGGAACCGTGCGGCGGAGCCTATCGAGTGCGAAACGGTGGACTCCTGCATACATGATCTCTTCGCCTCCCAAGCATCTGCACAGCCGTCACGAGCGTGTATTGATGCGTGGGATGGTGAGCTGACGTACCATGAAGTTCAGGATTACGCCTCCCGCTTGGCATATCGCCTGCGGCAGCTCGGCGTCGGACCCGAAACCCTAGTCCCCGTGTGCTTAGCTCGTTCGGCCTGGGCTGTTGTTGCGCTGATGGGTGTTCTCATGTCGGGCGGGGCATTCGTACCCCTCGATGCGGACCATCCTGTGGAGAGGCAGAGGATCATGCTCGATGCAGTGTCGCCCAAGGTTATGGTCTGCAGTCCCGAATATGCGGCCCGTTTTACCGAACTTGTCGAGACATGCGTCCCAGTGGATGGACCAACGCTCCGCATACTCCCCCATCCCCAAGCTCAAGAAAATCATCCATGGTTCCCAGATGCTCGGCCGAGCAGCACCGCCTACGTCCTCTTCACTTCAGGATCTACCGGCGTTCCTAAGGGCGTAATCGCCTCTCACCTCTCCTTCTGCAGTAGTTCGCGCGCCTACGCCGCTGTCACGCGTCAAAGCGCATCCTCACGCGTCTTCCACTTCGCATCGCTCACTTTCGATGCCGCGCTCATGGAGGTCCTCACGCCACTTACACTAGGCGGCTGCGTCTGTGTGCCCGAGGCGAGTGAGCGCCTTCGTGATCCTGGCGGCGCTATCGTACGCCTGCGGGCCAACTGGGCGTTTCTCACCCCGAGTGTCGCGAGGTTGATCGACCCAGCTGTAGTGAGTCCCACGCCGCTCAAGACACTAGTGTGCGGCGGCGAGGCAGTGCGCGGCGAGACGATCGACCGTTGGGCAGGGAGTGGTGTGGAGCTGATGAATGGCTATGGTCCCACCGAAACCTGTGTCCTGGCTGTGGTGAACCCTTACTTGTCAGTTCAGAGAGAACCGGGCGTCATAGGGCACGCAACAGCCGCGGCACGAACTTGGGTAGTACACCCCCAAGATAAACCCGGGAGCAGCAGTCGCCTCGCCCCAGTCGGAGCGGTCGGAGAGCTAGCAATTAGCGGACCTGGCTTGGCAAAGGGATACCTGAACGATCCAATCAAGACATCACGGGCCTTTATCGACAATCCAGCTTGGTCAACAAACGGTATATTAGCTTCCAAGAACAACCTCGCCACTGCCAATAGGGCAGGTGTCTCACTTCCTACGCGAATCTACCGCACAGGCGACCTAGTCCGGTACAGACACGACGGAAGCCTCGACTATATTGGGCGCCGCGATGGCCAGGTCAAAATCAATGGTCAACGCCTCGAACTAGGCGAGATTGAGAATCGTCTAATGGCAAACCCCCTCGTGCGCCTTGCGATGGTGCTTCATCCCAAGACAGGTCCTTGCAAACGGCAGCTAGTCGGAGTCATCGCCTTGGTTTCGACTGCCCAGAGTGCAAACAGCAATGCGAAAGACCCCGATAGCCAAGAAGAGAAAACTACGGTTTCCCATGCACCAAGTGACGACGTTGGCAGTAGCGGTGACCTCCGCCTCGTCGCGACTGGAAGTCCACCGGACCTCCTGGCCCGAGCACGCACCGAAGTTGCCAAGATCCGGGATCATCTATCCGATACCCTCCCACACTACATGGTTCCGGCCGCCTGGATCGTGCTCGAGGCCATGCCCATGGTTGTATCGGGCAAGATGGACAGACAGAGGCTGATGAGATGGGTCGAGAGCCTGGACGACATGGCATACGAGCGCATAGCACGCAGCCTTGGCATTCTTTCCGGGGACGGAGGCGGCCAGAGCGACGTCGAAATAACCGGGCCGGCTAAGATTTTGCGAGACATTTGGGCTACAGAGCTACAACTCCCTGCGGATCGGGTGGGAGCGAATGTAGCGTTCCTCAGCCTCGGTAAGTCAACTCTATGCTTAGGGGGGCGAAGCCTTCGATCACAGTCCCCTCTCCTCTCATATTTGACTAATCTTCGTCACGCAGGTGGGGACAGTATCACCGCAATGGGCGTAGTCTCGCGGGCTCGTAACGCGAAGATCAACCTCTCCGTCCAAGATGTCATTCGGTCCAAGTCTATCATCCACCTTGCCCAGCAAGCCAGCCTATCATCTCCCTTACTAGGTTCGGAAGTCAAGAGTGGTGGGAAGGAAGACGATGCCGGTCGGCCATTTGAACTGTCTCCTATTCAGAGCATGTATCTGACAGCGGCTGTTCGCCATACTGGCGACGCACGTTTCAACCAGAGTTTTACTCTGGGGGTTTCCCGACAAATTCCCGTCGGCACCATGAAGCAAGCGGTAGACGCCATGGTCCAACGACATTCGATGCTCCGCGCGCGATTTTTGAGAAATAATGGTCGGTGGGAACAGTGTATCGCAAAGGTAAGCTCTCCACCATTCTCCCATCAACAAAATTCTTTACTGACTGCTCGGGCCGGGAAGATGGCACCTTCGGCGTATTACTCCCGCGTCCATAAGCTTGGGTCTCCTCGTGAGATGCCCGCACTCATCGGCACAGCGCAAGCTAGCCTATGTATTGAGCAAGGCCCCGTGTTCAGTGTCAGCTTCTTCGATGTGGCCGGCGAAGACCAAATCATGATTTCCATGATTGCTCATCACCTTTGCGTCGACATGGTATCGTGGCGCATCATCGTGCGAGACTTCAGTGAGATTCTGGAGACAGGGGTCTTGGTGGAAGAATCGCCAGCTCTCTCGTTTCGTAACTGGTGTGCCCTACAAGCCAGCCACAACAGGACTGTGGATGCAGACTCACTTCTGCCGTTCCGAGATGTTCCTGCCTCTGACCTGGGCTACTGGGGGGCACACGATAAGCCTCTGACGTACGGCACAACCCAAACCGAATCTTTCAGCCTCGGCGAAGAGACAACTGCACTCGCACTAAAAGAATGCCACGCGGCCTTCAGGTCGGAACCAATTGACCTATTTTTGGCGGCTCTCGCATACTCTTTTGCAAGTATCTTCAGAGACAGAGCGGCACCAGTGCTGTATAATGAAAGCCACGGCCGGGAGCCACCCGAGGGGTCATATATCGACTTGACTCGCACAGTAGGCTGGTTCACAACAATTTGTCCCTTAGTCATACCCGTCCACAGCAAGGATGATGTTGCAGAAACTGTGCGGCGCGCAAAAGACACGAGGCGAAGCATCCCGGGCCTCGGACGGCCTTATTTCGCGCACAAGTGGCTAAACGGTACGACTTGTTCCAAGCCCGAGCCACCATCACCGTCAATGGAGATTCTTTTCAATTATCTAGGCGGGGGAGGAAAACAGAAGCCTCACGAACAGGGTGACCAGCTCGTCCGCCAAATCGAGCTTGACGACGATGACTCCATGGCCACTGCAGATGTAGGAACTGCAACCAAGAGACTGGCTCTATTTGAGGTTTCCGCTATCGTCGTCAATAATCGACTACAGTTCAACTTCATCTACGACGGCAGCCTTCCTCGCGCGGGTGACGTCCGTAGGTGGATTGACTGCTGCGAAATAACGCTTGGCGAGATGGTTCAGCGGCTGATTCGACACCCCATCGGACCGACACTGAGCGACTATCCTCTGCTCCCGGTTTCTTACGACGGTCTTCGTGCGCTAGTCGAAGTGACCCTCCCGCGTATTGGCATCGATGATGCAACCTCGAAAGTAGAGGATATATATCCGTGCACGCCAGTTCAGGAGGGCATACTCATCAGTCAGCTGCGCAACCCCAGTGCCTACATCTTCCACGCTGTCTACAGCATCAGACATACGAACCCCAATCATATCGTCGACGCTGAAGGGATTGCACGGGCGTGGCGGAGGGTAGTCGATCGGCATCCAGTTCTAAGAACTGTCTTCATCGAGAGCGTCCATCGTAACGGCTTTTTCGATCAGGTTGTTTTGAAGAGTATGGATTGCAACGCTCTCTTTCTCCGTGGCAGTGACGAACAAGATGCCTTGCATAAGCTCGGCGAAGTTACTTTCCGAGAGCACGAGGGCCCATCTACCCGAGTCAAACAACCAGAGCTCCCTTACCGGCTCACAGTTTGCACAACACGGGGTGGGAGTGTGTTCATGAAACTCCAGATCAATCATGCCGCCATCGATGGGGGTTCCCTCGCTATTATTGTCGAAGAATTAGCTTCCGCATACGAAGGCACGCTAGAAGACACACCCGGTCCGTTGTTTAGTGAATACATCCGGCACATTCGGAGCGGGCCCGCCCAGGCCGACACAAAGTACTGGATGCACTATCTTGAGGGCCTGCAACCTTGCTATTTCCCGAGACTGAATACCGCTCCCAACGAGACCGCAAGGACCCTGCGCTCTCTTTCTCTGCCGTTCCACCGCTTTTCGGATCTGCGGCAGCTCTCCGAGCAAACACATGTCACGCTTGCGAATATAATGCATGCAGCATGGAGTTTGGTGCTCCGAAGATACACAGGCTCCGACGATGTGTCCTTTGGATATCTAGCAGCAGATCGGGATGCGCCAGTCAAGGACCTCCGCCGCACAGTGGGGGCATTTATCAACATGCTTTGTTGCCGTATCCAAATTTCCTCTGGGTCATCGCAAACACTAGAAGACATCTTCCGGGCGGCCCAAGAGCAACACCTCGAGAGCTTACGATTCCAGAGGTGCTCGTTAGCACGGGTCCAGCACGACCTAGGCATGGGAGGTAACAAGCTGCTTTATAATACAGCCATCTCGACACAAAATCACGGTGGGGTCCAAGTCGAGAAATCGGACGGAGAAGACGCCATCATATTTGAGACAGAAGAGGCACATGATCCGAGCGAGGTGAGTTGCCATTTCTTAAAACATGTTTCCTTCCCGTTTCCCACCTCCTTCTTCCCGTAGCTAACCATGATGGTATGCAAGTACGCTATGACTGTGAACGTTGAAACGACCAAAAACAGCGAAGGAGTTTTATTCCGATATTGGTCCGACCATGTCAATGACGACCAGGCCCAAGAAGTGGCTCATTTCATGGCACACATTCTGGAGGCCTTTATGAATAGACCCACGCAAAGCATCGCAGAATTCGACGAGGAAGAACGTACCAGGAAACCAACGACGGCAGGGTCAACTAGCGGGGGTGGTTCAGAAAGTGAACAGTTGTCTGGCCACGCAGAGACCCCTCTGACGACAGATTTGTCTCCGGCTTTGTCATCCAAGAGTTCCTCGATGCAGCTAGGCGATACTGCCGCCGCTACTATTGAGGTCGATACACGCACTCAGACAAAGTTATTATTGGCTGCCGAAGACACCAAGTTGGCTTCGTGCCGGAGAGCGCAGGCGCTTCTTGGCCTCTGGAGCTCGCTATTGCAGGTGTCTGAAGATTCGATCCATGGTCAAGACAGCTTCTTCGACCTTGGAGGAGACAGCATCACAGCCATGAAACTTGTTGGCGATGCTCGAGACCAAGGTCTGGAGCTCACTGTTGCCGATGTGTTCCGCAACCCCTCCTTCGACGGTATGGCTATGCGCTTGGGTGAGATGCAGTCTATACACAATGATACCTCTCACGCACCCGGCAGCGCGATTAGTTCCCTGTCAAATGGTGAGCTAGCTGCAATCAAGAAACTCGACAACGTCTACGAGCGATTCTCGCTTCTCGCAGCCTCCAACGTCAGTGGATTCCTTCAAACCCATATTGTACCACAAGTTGGTGTTTTCCGAGGCGGGTTGGCCGACGTGCTCCCTGCCACCGACTTCCAGTCCCTCGCCGTCGCCGGCGCCCTACTAAAATCCCAATGGATGCTCAATTACTTCTACCTCGATGGCGATGGTGCTATAAATATGGGCCGTCTCAAGCGGGCATGCTTCCAGCTGGTACGGACACTTGACATCCTACGCACAGTGTTTGTTCCATCCGGAGGAAAGATCCTTCAAGTGGTGCTGCGCACGCTACAGCCTGCATTCCGTGTTTTCGAGGTTGACGATCAGTCCTTGGACGAATTTATGACTGAATTGCAGCATTGCGATGGCGGTCGAGGATTTGGGCAGTCATTTGTGGAATTCTGGGTGATCAGGGAGCGGCGAAGCACACGCCACAGGGTCGTCCTCCGGATGTCTCATGCCCAATACGACGGCGTCTGTTTCCCCAAGATCCTCAGTATTCTCCAGGAGGCATACCTGGGCAATGATGCCCTGTGTTCGCCACCGTCGTTTGCCAACTACCTCCGTGCTTCAGCTATTGCCCTAACGTCCCATCACTACCAGCATTGGAGGCAGCTTCTTGCAGGGTCATCCATGACAGAAATTGTTCGGCGGGATGGACCAAGCTACTACCATCGCAGAGCCAACCTCGCAAAATCAGAAATACGCAGACCCGTAGCCGCATGCTGTCTCAAGCGGACTGTCCACCTACCGCCCGTATCCTCCATCACCACAGCCACCGTCGTCAAAGCAGCCTGGGCATACGTACTCGCTCAAGTCTCAGCGAGTACCGACATCGTCTTCGGTCACACCATCAGCGGCCGCAACGCGACGGTCGACGGGGTTGCCGGTATGGTCGGCCCTTGCCTGAATCTCGTACCTGTGCGCGTACGCTTCTCCGAGCAGCGTTCAGGGTGGACGGCGCACGATCTCCTCCGCCACGTTCAGGACCAGCAGCTCGCTAACATGCCCCATGAGGTACTGGGATTCCGCGAGATCGTTCGTCATTGCACCGAGTGGCCGGCGTGGACATCCTTTTCTACCACAGTTCAACACCAGAATGTGGACCGCACCGCGAGCCTGCGCCTGGGGTCTATAGACTATCGCGTTGGAGCGGCGACTCCGGTGGCTCACGAGGACTTCTCCGACTTAGAGATCCTTTCGCAGTCACTCGAGGGCGGCGAGGGAATGTATGAGATCATGATCAGCTTTGCGGAGGGAGGTCCTGTCCCCCGCGATTTTGCCGAGCACGCATTGGAAAAGCTGTGTCAGGCGGCGCATCTATTCGCTACTCATCCTAATGACATTCTGGCTTCGCCATCGGAGCTGCTATCTTGTCAACCTTGCGAGCTGCCATTCCATGATACAGCACCTCGAGCAGCCAACGCATTCTCTCGGCCCGAAGCCGCGCCGTCTTGCCTCCCCCCATCTTCCTGTCTGCGCAACATTAGTGCCGCACATCGGCTCGAACTTGCCGACATAGTCACCGCGGCGTGGCGCGAAGTGCTGCCGCCATCAACTGAATTGGATATACCAGCAGCGGCGAACCACCAAGTAGGTAACGACACCTCTTCTATGGAACAAAGTCCAATGCCAATGCCATCTCCTGGCGATCCCTTGGGCCATAACCTGGACAAGTCATTTTTTGATTTAGGAGGAGATATCATTGGCCTAGCGCAACTTACCGGGATTTTCAACCAGCGCGGTTTTTCCTCGCCACACTTCTTAGAGGACTTGATCGCCTATCCTACTGTCGGAGGGCACATGGCGGTGCTATTAGAAATGTGCAACTGTGATAGTGGGGTTATTTCTTCTACAATTGCTGCCGTTGCAACTACTGCAATAGATGTAGCAGAAACAGCCCTTGGCGGGATACAGAAAGCCGCAGTTGCCGCCGCAGCCGCAGTAGATCAGGAGGTGGTACGGCAAAAGACACGGAAGGCAGATGGTTCCATGGGCACTGCGCTACTGCGTTTATGGGTAAAAAGGTTGACTGCGAGGAAGACACAGCAAGGCAATGGTTCAAGGGAAGTTCTATAGGATGGTCACGGGCGAAGCAGTAAGTAGTTGCGACAAGATTGTACATAAAGCCTCGGAGCTACTTGATATTAGGAAATGTATATCTCTTATAAATGTAGCAAGGTTAAACGTATTAGCAAAGCATCCTGTATTGCTAGTTACTCGCAGCTACTCTATGCTCAATCCCACTGAGAAGGTCAAGGTCGCATGGACAGGCCGGTATCTACATCAGTGCTCATATCATTGTCATTTGTCCAGACATATATCGGGTTCCGGACTATATACCTGGTGACATGACAGCTATAGAGTAATCAGGGGTGATCATGGGAAGTCCTTTATTAAGATCCATAGGTGATAGAATTACTTCTACGAATACCCCGTAGCAGGGCAGACTCGTGCCAAGTAATTGACCGGAAGAGTCGATCGAAATATCGCGCTTTTCTCCTGGATATATCGGTTCAATCACCCCGACCATGGATTATTCGCTGGGCTTACTTCCGTAAACAGTCCACCTAAGCCATAAAGTCAGGGGTCAAATTATCCCAATAGTAAGCACCACAGGGGACTACTTACATGGGTAGGTAGGCGTGGATGCTGCGACTGATTAAGCACTTCCGGACATCGGAGAGGAAAACTTCAATCTCCTCCCTGCTCCAGTCCAACTCGCGAGAGAGGAGAGCGAGCGAGAATGCTTCCAGGCCAGCCATAAGGTTCTCAAGCATCCATATGCCGATCTCCTTCATTTTTTTGTCTGCAGGCCACGGGTTGATCGTCCATTTGAACGGAACCGCGTGGACGTCGACGAAGCCGATACTCTCCAGCGTGGCCTTGTACGTCCGAGGGTCTTGGAAAGGCCGCCCACGCTTCTTAGCCGCTTCCTTGAGGAAGACGCACCACTTAGAACTCGCGTGACTGGGCAGTAGCGTCCCATCGTCCGAAGTGTACTCAAGTACGATATCGGCCAGCTCGATATAGCCGCCTGGTTCCAAGTTCCTATTTGTTGGATCGTGTCAGCGGGCTGGACTAAATAGATGGATGCACTCATGTTGACTTACTCGTAGCACCTCTTGAGAAAGCCTTCGAAATCGGCAAAACAGCACGTCATCATACGGCTATGAATGTAATCAAACTTGTATGAATACGCCCAAGGCTCTTCCACATCATCTACCTCGAAACGAGTGTTAGGCGGGATGCTAGGAATATCAGTCGGTGTTCTGTGACCGCGGGTTGGGGGCACAATATTTACAATGATGGCTGTATTGGAGAGAGGTCAACGCCGATGACCTGCATAGCACGTGGTTAGATTGGCCGCTACAGTTCAAGGGGAGAAATGTGCGAACCTCGGAGGCTGGGTGCGCATCCGCTATCTTTGGGTCAATTCACAACAAACGAAATGGGACGGTAGTCAGTCACATACCGAAATCAATAGCCCAGAGACCTGTTCCAGTACCGATGTCGAGAACCTTCCCTGGAGAGGCATCATTTTCGGCGAGAGGGCAGAGTCCTAGCTTTCCATCGTAGCACAAATCAAACACGTGATGTTGCAAGTCTAGTATTCAGGTACGGTAATCAGTTTCATATCATCGGAATCAAACGCGTATCACCACTAACCTAGCCGCTCACTCTCGTTCTCATCGTTTGGGAAGATGTATTCTGGACAAGTGTCAACACATCTCGACCGCATTAGCTCGGCGGTTAGGCAAGAACGCAGCTAACTTCCGTCTTTGTAGGCGTGATACGTTCTTCCGTTCTCGACGCGGTATTGCATGATGCTTGACCTCAGACTTGCCGTTGACGACTCGGCGATTTCCTAACTTAATCAGAACATATGTTTCCATGGTCCTGGCCGTTGCCCAGAGATGCATCTTACTGAACCGAGGCCCTGTGTCACGTGTTAGCTCGCCTGAATGAGATAGCACGCCTAGCGCGGCCAAAATCGAGGCTAAAGAAATCATACCTCATCATCAAAGGGTTCATTCGCGATGGCTGGGTCGACCGCCAGCGCAGGCTGTTCGGGTTCTTGGTCTGCCATCTTGGTTGGTAAGAGTATGAAGCGGTAAAAAAAAAAGAGGCGGTTCGAAAGCCGATATTCTCTGCTCGAGATGAATCAGCGGGGAAGTGCGGGGTTCCTTCGACCTGACTTGACACAACTTGCAATGGCGAAAGGCCCAACCTAGGCGAGTTCCGAAAGACCAGTTGGTGCAGGGTTCATCGCTCACGGTTTCCTGATCTGCACTAGGTCGGGGCATGCCAGTTGTACGCACGAGAAGCCAATGAAGACTGTCGATCTTGTCACTCAAGGAAAGCAGCCGAACGATTTCAGCGTAAATCTTCAAGGCATACCTCGATTTATCTCTGAGGGATAAAGTGGCATAGGTTTACACATACATACAGCCGCTATTCCTCAACTTAATACACTAGCCCTCTTTTTAGTGATTCTTAGACGACAAGGGGACTCCACTAATTCTTAATTCCCTCGAGGTATTGAGGACGCTACTCTCTAGCTTTGGAATATCGACAGGGTTGTTGCAGTATACAGAGGGCCACAGTGGGGCGGCTGTATGCCGTGCTTTCCAAACACCACTGTGCTTTCCAAACGGTAAGACAGTGGGTCCAGATTTTGAGCACCACTACTACCACCACCACCTAAATCCATACCATACCAAAGATCATGAGATCCAGTCGGTCAACTATAAAATAGTTAATTAAAGGGCAATTGTTATACTAGCTAATATAATCGAATGCTGATATTCTAGTTTATTGTATAAAATGCCTAAGAAAATAAATGTGGTGCAGTATGCTGTTCTACACTTAATACTACTATCCCTCCTTAGATAGTTAAAAGCTCCTTAAGCTCCTATCTGACTAGCTGGGTATACACATAGGTGCCTAAGGCATCTATTGTGAGTTTTACTATTGCTGTCCGCCCTAGGTACACTAGGTTGGTCTATTAGGTCAGGGCTGATGCATACTTGTAACACTGCACCAAACTGACACAGCCTTTCTACATCAGCTGTGTCGGTCTAGTGCAGTCCGGTGTCTAACAAGGTAGTCTTTCTAATTAGGTGGTTGATTACGTTAAGGGCTATTCAAGGGCTTATTTAAGCAGTTAACTTAACTTATACAGATATATATATATAAATATAATAGACGTTTTAACTAGTTGTTTTTACATTTATTTATTTATTATATTAAGATCTTATAATATTAAGTAGTACTAGCTTATAAAAATAGGATAGGTAAGCTAGACAAACTTATAAATACTATTTAAAAGATTTTATTTTTTTAGATCAAGAAATTAAGGGGGCATGGCGCGATCCACACACATCCTAGGATAAGTTTAATGCAGGACTTAGCTTCTGACTATGTATGAGAGATGGAAATCGAAGCACTTCCTGATTTCATATGACAACCTCTTCAGATACTATCAAGTATAACGATGGAGGCCTGAAGCCCAACTAACCCATTGGATGTGACGACATTACCGCCGTCTCCAATGCTCCAAGTCACACCGCCCCAGATATCTTCGTTTACGGAAGCAAGTTCAACACCTTCCGGAAAAAGAATGTTGATATCCCCATTGTGATTCCCGTAGTTCAGATTCACGACGCTCAGTAAGATCTGTCCCTTCTCCGCGCTGACCCATGCCGCTGCATCTACTCTGTCCGCGCCCTGCACAGTCAAAGACATAGTCAGTGGCGATTGTAAAATGAAGTCGGCCATCCTATCGCTTGTCAAGATCGTCGCTAGCTGATTTGTGACATTCAAAATATCGACGCTTGTCGGAAAGTCCCACATGACGATGCCCTTCGCCCCGTGGTTGATGCCCAACATTGTCATGACCACCTCTTCAGCAGCTGTTGGGTATCTCGTCCAAAAGGTCTCGTTTCCAAAAGCTTGCGGGGCGAACCAGTGTGTCTTGGACCAACCAATAAGGTTGTCCCGTCTATGAAATTCGTCGAGCCGGGAAGATATGTCCTCGAACGTGCCGTTGCAGTCGTCACAACCGCAGCACCCATATGTGGCGTTACAAACCGTGTCGTACACCGTCGAGTATGAAGTGTTGCTACTGATCGGATACACATCTGGCAAAATGATGTCCCCGCCAGCGGCGTAATCTTCATAGTAAAAGTCATAGCAGTTGAGTGCCAGCGACGCCGGGTGGTAGGGATCTAGCTCACGAATTTTCTTGTACGCAATGCCAGTTGAGTTGATGGGGTTGCTCTTTCCATCAGGCTCGTCACTCTGATAGTATAAGAGAAGTGAGGGATGGCTACGCAAGTGCTTTACTTGGTCGATCATGGACGACAAATTGGCATAATCCCAAACGACATCGTACTGGAGGTACAGGCCAAGTTTGTCAGCTCTGTCCAGATATGGCTCGAATTTTTCCCAAGGGAAAGGGTTGTCCCCAAGTGTTCCGGTCGGAACAATGTGTATCACATTATAGCCAAGAGAAGAAAAATCGTCTAGTGTTGTCACGTCGTCGTCCCAGTAAAGACTCCATTGAACTGCAGGTCGATTAGCAGGCTGTGCGAAACGAGACAAGGCCGAAGAGGAGTCTTCATACCGTAGTACGTGTATGGAAATATGTGTCTCCATGGCGTATCTCCTCTCTGAATCCACAGCCCGCCATATAGATTATCGATCCGGGACACACTTCCCCGGTAGTCAGGAGATGGAAGGAGAAAAAAATCTGTGGAGGCCACGTATGTTGTGTTGCAGCCCAGTGTTGCGCGGATGTTAACATTGGAGGCGCCTAAGTCTGGGGAAATTGTTTTTAGATCAATCGGTACTTCATTATTTGTGCTGCCAACAGTAATCCGTGTTGTGTTCAGCAGGATGCCATTTGCGAATATCTCGACGCGCAGTGCAGCGGAACTCGGCATCGACCTTGCAAATTGCGAGGACTGCAAAGGCTGCCCAACTTGATACGAAATGCTAGCATCAATAAGAAGGCTTCCCGTTGTTTCGGTCTCTAGGTAAATGCTCATCCGCGGGCGCACTCGGAGGTCCAGTAATGGAACTGTCGAGATAGGTGGCTCTCCGAACCAACCGCCGGGATCGAATGACGAGTTGCTGCGACATGGGTAAGCCACTGTAGCTTTCTTGGCCGCAAACCAGTTGATGATTCCCCAGACACCTACCTTGCGCGGTAAGCTTTACCGCACCATATGTCTACTCCTGCTGGGTTGTTGAACTGGGCCTGCGAGAGAGCTGGGAACTGGGCCAAAGCCCACACTGCATTTCCGACAGACAGTCGCATTATCAATCCTGGCGAGTGCTACTGGCCGAGTAACTATGTTACAGTTGCCTTTATTCAGCGGGCCGCCAAGCTTTATGAAAAACGGAGGGCGGTGGTTTTGGTTTATCGATGGAGGCTTTCCAAAACAATCTGTACGAGTCATGACCTTTACTAGCCGTTCTTGGACCTATAACGTTACATGGGAGTATTGACGCGTGGAGATCGGCAGGTCTATCGCAGCTCTCGTGCTTTATCGGCATCAAAATTGCTTGCGGTGAGGGGTCAGACAAATTTCGCTCACTGGCCGCGGGGCCTAAGCGAAGCGGCACAGGGGTTAGTCCATGGGCTAAGTTGGGGAAGCCTGGGATGAGAACAAGGGTCCACAAGGTTGGCCGGGCCTAGAAAGGGTTATAAACACCGCCGGGGAACTAGCTGATCGGACTCCATCGCCGTTGTGGATCACACTATTTCGGCCCTATCGATACGAAGCCCAAACTAAGGGGTATGGAAAAGTGGGATGCCTAGGCCCTGTCGTCAGATTCGTAACCTCTACAAAACAAGAGTCATATTACTCGTAGGCTGTTTAAAGAGGTAGCAAGCGCCTTTAAGGCTGCATCCGCTCATGGCTAAGAAAATGGACCCGTGGGTCAGGAAAGCCCCTGAGTCGATCTATGCAGGTCATAACCCTGTTGTTGCCACTCCTTGTGGATCGACTCGCTGTGCATCATCGAGGACAGCCGCGATGATTGAGAGCGCAAGGTCCGAGGTGACTATATGTAATGCATAGATCTTTTCATACC
Organism: Thozetella sp. PMI_491; assembly: GCA_021432635.1. Lineage (NCBI taxonomy): Eukaryota > Fungi > Ascomycota > Sordariomycetes > Chaetosphaeriales > Chaetosphaeriaceae > Thozetella > Thozetella sp. PMI_491. The sequence goes on from MU270099.1 coordinate 106,563, forward strand.
TATCATAGGTGCTTGTGTATACCATTCGTCAATACCACACGCAACTGGGGCGTAGTTCAAACTGAGCCACCTACACCGATAGACAAGTCCAGGTAACGCAATGCGCAACCGCCAACCTTCCGGCGTGCAGGCAGCTCAGCCTTCTCTTCCGGGCCAGCGGAGTGCTCTCATGAGCATGGAAGATCTGCCACCCTCTCTTTTCTCTTTGCCCTCCTTGTTTTGACCCTCATCGCCTTCTTTGTCTTTGCTTTACCCTAATTTCTCTATAAGCTCCAACCCTTATTATCCTAGATTTTAGCGTAATATAGACTAATTTTATATAAGCTCTATTATAAAAAGTTAAGAACTTACCTTTAGGGTGTTAAAGTGTAGAAATCTGTGATAGATAAGCGTTGTAGCTTAAACATAGGGGTGTTAGTGCTGCATCTTAACAGCCAGAAGTGTACCCGTGTGGTGAGAACCATGACATCAGGGTCCGGTCGGGGTAGCTCATTTTGAGAAACGGCACAAAAGATGATGAAGAGATACTCCCAAAACGATTGCGCGACTTCGACCTTCGACTCTAGGTGGCAGGGTCTCGGAGATACCCTCAGCGATCCCACAAGCACAGAAGTCGTTGATTGTGCATTCTCGGCACTCCGTCCGTCTATTACCATAAACAACTGAAAGTTTTTGTCTTGGAGAACTAAAGTAGAGCGACCAGACAAGGAAATAAGTGGCAATGACAAGGCAAAGGGAACTTGTTATCGCTTCTAACTCTCAATGAACGTACCATGCGGACCTAACCCATACACCTGGGGCATATGAGCGCGCGCAACCTCCTCAAATGTACGGCCGTCCAGAGCAACCAAGACACTGTGCGTGCCCTCGCGATCCACGACAATCGTCAGAACAACACCGTCATCCTCATCCTTAGCACCAGGCCGCTGTATGAAGATGGGTTCACACGGACAGCTCTCCCCATCCGGCGGCTGCCACGTGCGCACCTCGCCGGTGAGCCAGTCCGACTTGGCCAGCCGGCTGAAGAAGGCGGCCTGCACCATCTTCAGTCCGTTGCCGAGCCGGCCAATCGGGACCGCCGTGCCGGGCGACGGGCCGCCGTTGCCGGCCGTAAAGTAGACGTAGCGGTAATGCGGGTCCATGGAAGCGCTCTTGGCGATGCGCGGCAGCTCCGCCGCGACGCCGGGGATGGCGGCCGCGACGGTGACTCGGCGCGGCGGTTCGGAGACGCCGTCGAGCATTGGCTGGCAAACGTTGGCGAGCTCGTAGCGGATTAGAGTGCCGTCACGGAAGGGTGCGGCCGGGTCTAGGACGTTGCTTAAGTTGTACTCGCGATAAGGGACGGGGCCGCCTGCGTAGCTGCAGAGGTCGACGTGGATGTTGACCTCGTTGGTGCGCTTGTCGAGGTAATCGTAGGCGTTGACCGAGTGGAAGAACATGAAGCTGTCTCCAGCGTATGTTGCAACGCTGATGGTGGTAGAGCATGTCAGTTTTCGTGATAAGAAGTCATGCGTGAAATGTAAAGCTTACAGTTTCCCCGAAAACTTATCCAGTACGAAGAAAAAGGTAGGAACATCGGGCTCGTACTCCAACATCTCCATGACCTGTTTTGTATTGTCGCTAACATCCATATGCAAAGGCTAGATAGCATTAGTGCTATTCGGCCGAACATCCAAAACCGTGGTGGGATGCAAATAGATAGGTGGCGACTCACATTTCGAATGAATACCACAAATCGGTCAGTCATGGCCATAGAGTGGATGTAGCATGGCCGACAAGGCAAAGGTGTCTTCCACAACACAGTTGCTGGGTTGGAGCGGATGTTCAAGCTAAAGATGGACAGAACCCCGTCGGGGGAGATGACGTAGTTGAAAGTCAACCCGCGTTTTCGGTCCTTGGGAGGGTGTGCACAGATGCCGTAGCCTTTGAGCTCGGGGTTGATGGCTGCGTAGGTCAAGAGCCGCTTTGGCTCAAGCGTCTTGGCATCACAGACTTGAAGCATGTTGAAGTCTGTGTGGACGAGGAACTGTGGCCAATGTCAGTCCCCGACCTATCTCCCATTCTAACTAGGAGACGAAGGCTTTGGCTTACCTCGTCCACCTCAGGATTCGCAGAAGCCGTGCCATTTGAGAGCGGGTTCGAGTCAGGGGGTAAATGCATCCCCCTCCTTGGCACGACATTCACGTTGACTTCATCGGGACCCATATGACCCTGGGGCAGGTATAACGATTGCTGATCATACAAACCGTTAGCTTGACGGCGCTACACAAGTCTCGGGCTTCAAATATGCATGGCGAGGCAATATCGCGTACCTGCGCGCCCAGCAATGCCGAACACGGGTCTTGGGCATCCTTCAGCGGCGTGTTGGCATTCAGGCCAAACATAGTCGTGCTGACATAGCCATTCTCCTTAGCTTTCCGGACAACGCCTTCGGCAGTGTGGCGGCTGGAATAGAAGACCTCGCCATCGACCATTCGGAACTTGTGAAGTATGCCAAGGCCGTCAAAGAAGTGTTGTAATACGGCGTTCGGCTTGGAACCATCCTCCGAGAGCGGCACCGTGAAACGGCCGGAGCCGATGCTAGGATTCCCGTCAGAATCCCTGGCCAGGCTTCAGAACTGCCATTTTGAAGTAGTGGGAAGTCTCACCGCACAAAGGTCCCGCAGAGCCATTGCGGCCAGTTGCCAGCCGTGGCACACTTCACCTCTTCCCGCGTTTCGGGTGTGTCCCGGAGATACGGCGGCACATATTTGAGATCCGCCTCTTTGACGAAGTAGTTGTTGTAGAGAGCATTCGGGGTAGTAGGGGACGCCATGGCATGTGGAGACATGGATACAGAGGCTTAGTTGATGGTGATGGCCACTGGGACTCGTCATTCGCGTGTCCCTTAAAAGACGAAGAGCTGGCGGCCTCCGGATTCCGAGCGGCCGCCGTGAATCGTCCCATCCAGGGACACTTCCGTGTCTTAGATTGCCGCATGTCACCATGGCTGGGTCCAGGTCATGCACCCCGCATGATGGCTGGAGGCTAAGCCCTGGAAGAGTTTCACCAACGTGACCGTTGGGCGGTTGACTCCTATCTCCCCGTGAACTCCTATCCCCCCGCAAACTCTATCCCCCGAGTGTTCTCGCACTAAAAGCCTTTGCGTTGTTGTGGACCGTGCACCAGGACACGTACACATAGGAGACTTCAACAGTGGTTGTAAAGATGTAAAAAAGGTGCCCGGTGATTTGATGTTGCCGGTCGCTCCACCGTATCTATTCGGAATTCCGCGACGTGACACTTAGCTTCGTCGACCGAGTAAACTACAATTATCTCATATCGCTCCAGTTTCCTCTAACCACAATCATGTCTTTGTCACCTTGGGTAAGCTAAACAGCTAGTGGCAGAGCAGTGATGAACGATGGCTGATTTCTCAGGACTGGCCGCTGTCGTGGCGCGCCGCCATCCTTCTGAATGTTGGCTTCTACAATTGGATGGGCAATGCGTTCGCGGCTGGCATCGCCGTCGTGTTTCCCCTTATTATCCCGGAGTTTGGCGTCTCCCAGGAAGATGCGTCCAGGCTATCGACGTACGCTCTGTTGACCCTGGGACTGTCGGTATGAGCGCAGAGGTCCCGCTACATTTGCTTTAACCACGTTTGCCCGCTGACCGGGTGCCTAGAATCTCTTCGCCCTCCCCCTGGCCTCGATTATTGGCAAGAGGTACTCGATCCTCCTGTCGCAGGCCGTCTTCCTCGCATCTTGCCTCTGGTCAGCTGAAGCCAAGACCTTCAACTCTCTGCTGGCTTCTCGCATCGTCGGCGGTTTGGCTGGCGGTATGATCGAGGCCCTTGGCCCAACGATTGTTGCCGAGACGTTCCGAGAACAAGCGCTGGCGCGAGCGATGGTGGTCTACGTTGGCCTCCTAGCAGCCGGATCTAATCTCGGCCCCTTCTTTGCTGGCTGCATCGCTCAGGGTCTCGGCAGCTGGCGGTGGTTCATGTGGGTGCTGGCCATCCTCACCGCAGCGAATCTCGTGGGGTCTATCCTCATGCTGCCAGAGACGACCCACCAAGAGGTCGAGTTCCAAGGCCCCATCGACATGGCGGACGAACCGCAAAAGGCCCAACAGCTGGAGACGGTTGAGAGAGCCGAGCCGGAAATACCGCCGGCCGGAACACTCAAGCGCGAGTGGGTCAAACGGTCTTTCACCGGCCGCTATGTCGCGTTTGACTGGAGGCAGGTGGCCATCGCATTCCACAAGCCCTTCGAGCTGCTCCTAGCGCCACAAATCCTTGTCACCACACTGGTGTTTGGGCTGACAATCGGCTGGTCGGTCATCATCTCCATCCTCGTCCCGACAGCCTACTCCCCACCGCCGTACTTGTGGGGCGCTTTCCAGGTGGGCCTCCTCAATCTCGCACCGTTCATTGGGATTGTTGTAGGTCTCCCCATCGGCGGGCCCTTGGCCGACATGCTGTCGAACCAGGCCTGGAAGAAGCGGGGAATGCATGACGCCGCCGATCGGTTCCCGGCACTGCTCCCCGGAGCCCTCCTTAGTCCGGCTGGATGCGTGCTTGTCGGTTTCGGCCTTCAGAGCCCGGACCGGTGGATCCTGCTCGCCGTAGGCTGGGCCATGCTCAGCATTGGCCTCACCGACTCAGCCAACGTGCTGCTCACCTATTGCGTCGACTGCTTGCCCTCGCGCGCGACACATATCGGAGCTCTCATCAACATCGCCAAGAATTGTGTTGCGTTTGGGACCTCTTATGCCTCTATCTCTTGGATGGAGAGCATGGGCCCGGTGAAGCAGTTCGCCACGATGGGCTCTATCCTTGGGGCCGCCTACATTGCCGCCATCATTGTCTGGGTATTTAACAAGCCGTTGTCACATCTTATCTCTAGGTTCGTCTAGCTGGCTTCCAATGGAGAACTCATGCAACGATTACTATGGTCGGGTTTGCTAGAATCTCGCTGTGATTGGATTGGTCGTCGGTTGGATGGTGTTGGTTCTGGGTCCCAAGGCTAGCTTTGGCCAAATATAAAACCTTGCTCTTGGGAATTCCCGTCTGGAGCGTGACACCGTCACCCACTGTCCAGTCTGTGATCGATTGTATTTGAACACGGATGGCATGGGTTGTCGACTTTCGAGCGCCGCAGAAAACAGGCCGGTTGGTCTTTCATCTCGTCTCGGACCTCTCATGAATTGCTCTCTGGGGATGGACCTAGGAGCGGCAGAGACGAGACTGTTTACCGAAGCAGGGACTCTATTCTAAGCACACCGCTCTCGCAAAGAATATCGATGATTGCCTGTGTACACGAAGCCCCAACACCCTATTCTAGGCATGAAACTTAGGCGATAAATGGATCTGAATTACTCCGATACCAAGGACTCAACGTCCATGACATCAGATCCTTAGAACTCCAGAGCTGTCAACATGGGCTTATCATCAAAGCGGTATAAATAACACGGATCAGGGCCCGGATCGGCGAATTGCTGGTACGGGTACCAAGAGGAGATGCAGAACTTGTCTCCTTTCGACAAAGTGTACTCCTTATCACCGGTGCGAGTTTTGCCCGAGCCCTCGATGATGAACCGCATCGCGAAGGCTGTGTGGCGGTGGGCTCGGGCCGTCTCGCTTAGTATGATGAGCTGCAGGCCCGCATAGATCGTGACCGTCGTGAACGGAGCATCTTGCGTACCACATTCGTCAGCTGGATGACCAGAATCCAAGTAGTTGTCACCTTTTCTCACCTCGAGACAGGTTGGCCAGCATCAAGACCCTGCATTCGGCCTGTGCTTACGCGGCCAGGTTCCCGCCTTTAAGGAGGCTAGGCCTGATGTCGCCGTACCTCCAGAAGTGTGGCGTGTATTGGGGGTTACGCTTTGGGGGAGGGGGGTGGTGGGGTGGTTAAGTGATCCGTATGCAGCCAGAGGGGCTTCGTGTAACTTGGCTTGGCCGATTGAACCATGGGCGCCACTTTGGCGTCCACGTTTTGCGTTTCAATCGAGAAGGGGCTATATCCTGTTTTTTTTTTTTTGGCTTAGTTCTCTCCCTCGCTGGTGGGGGTCAATGAAGTGTGGTGCTCTATGACAGATTGAGCAGTCAGTGCAAACATTGAGAAATCTCCAGAGCTTGAGACGTCTGGCAAGGCACATGCTCTATTGCTATGTCATAATCTTCGAGGACTCGTCAGCTGTGCTGCGTTGCCGGGCGGCGCCAAGTCCGCCGGGTCCTGAACCGGGGAGTGCGGAGTTTAGAGAGCCTTCCGGTGAGGGGACGGACTATGCCTGGTGGTGGGGAGGCGGTTCTCATAGTTTGCTATCTCCCCGTGTTGTCGGGGCCTCAGGGCCTCATCCTAACTCCCCGGGGTCCACAGCTCCACCCAAGCTCTTAGCGTCACGGCAATCTAGAACACCTTCCGCGGACACAAACATTCGTTGAATGAGGGCTTGGGAGCATCCTGTGATGGCTAGTCTTGAACCAGCTCTAGAGATTTCACAAGATCACCATACCACAGCCTGCGCAGGCTTAGCATTGCATGCAGGTCGTAATCTTCTTGTGTGTGCCGAACTATTGACTTGCAGGAGGAAATCCCATTGCGGACCCCGCAATTGGCTTATATCATCTAACACCAGCTAGTAGATCTAAGTTGGCTGCCGACTTAAGGCAAACTTGACTTTGTTCCTCAATGTGCCAATCTTGGTGATGCTCACTTCCATTTGCGTACCTGGCTGAAGAAATCGCGGGGCCTTCATGGCACCACTAACATCTGCGAGGCACGGTCAGCCAAAGGGACCCCTTCACGGTACGATTTTTGTGGAAGTACGCACCTCCCGCGTTACCGGCCATGATGATGGACCCATCTGCAGCGTGGTCCCGCTGGAAAGGTGCGACACCAGATACGCACGATCAAACAACAAATCGGTGATGGACCCCTTTCCCCCTTCCCCCCAAAATTCCGGAGTCGATCCTCGCCGTAAAGACAAGCTCTTTCGGGTCGCCCACAAAGCCCGCCTGCACCAAGTAGGGGCCGCGGGGTACATAGGCGCAGAAGTCTTCGGAGAAACCCCAATGAGGCTCGACGCCGGCGTAGGCCGGGTTTTTCTGTCCCCTTGCGTGACGAGATATCATTACCGCACGTGTAGGCCGCCGCCACATAATCAAGCGCGTTCTCCACGGACACGCCCTTGCCCTCGTAGTCGACCTAGTCGTCCTGACAAATCTGAGGGACCACCATGTCGTCACCATGGCCGATTACTTTTGTGTTAGGCTTGAGGAATATGAGAGGATAGGTCGGCAATTTGCGGCCCGTTTCCGGGACTGGCTCTGACATCAGTCTCTACCGCCTGCGTTTCCCATCCTTACATACCATGCTTCGAATAGTTGAGCCGGACACAGCGGAGGATGGGAACATCCTCCTGACTCAAAGGTCCCAATAGCTTCCTGACCATGACCACCTCATCCGGCAACGCTGTCTTTGCCATGGTGTCTTAGATACCGTCATCCTGTATCACTTTAGCCTGCAGCTTTGTCTGCTCGGTCGTGTTTCCGAGGTCAAAATCGGCTGATGGCAGCATGGGCCCAGCACGAAGTATTCTGCCATCCCCGGAACGATGAACTGGATCAGTCGTTGCTACGGAATAGTCATCTCGTCTGTGAGGAGATGCTCCAATTTCTTTTTGGTGATACTCGCTTGGGAATACCAAGTTCTTCGAAATAGCGAGGACGCATCAATATTCCGTCTCGCATATGTTGCGGTGAAACCTTGGCGGCCAAAGCGGGGAGTTAGGGTCCGGAGTTAGGGAAGGAAACCGCCGCGCATAGCATGCTATTGCTGACGATGGAGATCTCTCACTAGGCACGAAGGAAATGAAGTAGAAACACTGCCGTGAAGATAAAGAAAATAAATCGGTTAAAACGAAGATAGTGAGCTTGAGAATGTCTTGCGTGTTTGAGAGGCGACGGAGGAATCTAGTGTAAACAACTCCATGCTGAGTAGCCGATCATGGTCTCCAACATCGTGCCTCTGATTATCCATGGAGAATCTGTGGTTCTGGACGGATCCTTAAGTGAACGTGTCTTCATTCCCAATCCCGACATTACTCATCTTGATGACTGGAAAGCTCAAGGGGCAACCCGCGAGGTCTGCCTCCGTTCAATCGACTCCTGCGCACAAGCGTTCCCGGGGTGGAGGGGAACGCAGCCTTCCGACAGACAGCGGCTTTTCAACCAACTAGCTCGGGTGCGTACACATCGTCGGCCATCGCATCTGCCCACGAAACTATTCACGAGTGGCGGCAAGCTAACCATGAACCATCTGATAGCTGCTTCGAGAGAGCGCAGACGAGCTCCGGGCCACGATCCAGGAGGAAATCGGATGCTCGGAGAAATGGGCCTCCATCAACGTGGAGGATACTATCGGCATGGTTGAACAGGTAGCTGCAATTACAACCTCGGGAGTCTTGGCGGGAACGGTCCCCGAAGTAAGGGCCTCCGGCGCACATGCCGTCGTGTTCAAGGAGCCTCTGGGCGTGGTGTTGGGCATCGCCCCGTGGAATGCACCGGCCGTCCTGGGGCTGCGCAGCGTTGCTGCTCCGGTAGCGGCGGGAAATTGTGCTATTTTCAAGGTCAGCAAGGCTCTAGCAGCTCTTTGCCTTGATCAACCTTTGTTACGCGAAGCATGCTTACTTCAAAAAAGGGATCGGAGCTGAGTCCGAGGACTCACTACTTCATAGCCAAGTCTTTCCAAGATGCTGGATTTCCTCCAGGGGTGGTCAACTTTCTCATCCACCGGCCCGAAGACGCACCAGAAATCTTTGAGACGCTCATCTCCCACCCCGCCATACGAAAGTGTAACTTCACCGGCTCCACGGCCGTCGGCAGACACATAGCGGCGCGTGCCGCCCAGTTTCTGAAGCCAGTCCTCCTGGAGCTGGGTGGGAAGAACTTCGCCATCGTCCTAGACGATGCCGACTTTAGTGTGGCCGCAGACGCGATCCTCGAGGGTGCTTTTCTGAACGTAGGTTACCTTCAGCGCTGCGGTATGCTCTCTTAGTCCAGTGGCTAATTCGTTGACACCCCCTTCAAAGAGCGGCCAGATCTGTATGTCTACCGACCTAGTCTTGGTATCCGAGGCGAAAAAGTCACTTCTTTGCGAGATGCTCCGCGAGCGACTCAAGTCGGCATCCCAGAACGTCACACGGACCATCAACGCCAAAAGCGGCGCGCGAGTCAAGGCCCTGCAGGACGACGCCGTGAACAAAGGAGCCTCCGTCAGCACCGCTTCCGGCGGCGAAGGGCTGGAAGATGGTCTACTGATCGAAAATGTCAGCCCTGACATGGACTTCTGGCACCAGGAAAGCTTCGGTCCAGTCGTCGGCATCGCGGTATACCGTGACATCAATGAGGCTGTGGCCATTGTGAACGATTGCAGCTACGGTTTGTCCACTGCTCTCTTCACTCAACCTACACTTTCGGCGCTAGAACTCGCTAGCCGGCTAAACGTAGGGGCTATACATATCAATGGGCCAACCGTTCACGACGAGCCAACATTGCCGCACGGAGGACACAAGGACAGTGGGTGGGGACGGTTCGGTGGGTGTTGGGGCTTTGAGGAGTTCCTACACACCAAGACTGTGATTATGAACCAATAAAGGGTGGCAGCATAGTATTGTATATAAAACTTAGCTCTTATGATCCAGTCGAATACATCATGAATCACGGGATCATTCTGCAAACATTGTACTAAGACTAGGAACTTTCCGGGGTTGTGTCCACATGTTTCTCTTGGACCACGGATCCACACCGCATCGCAGCGATTGTGGCGACAGCGGGCTCAAGATTCAGCGAACGAAGCTTGTCCACACCACCACCACCAAAGGCCTCAAAACCAACTGATCACTCACGACACCCCATCGCCCGCGTCGATGTCGTCTTCAGTGGCGAAGTAGCTGGCGAGACTGGAACCAACTGCAGCCGAGCGCGAAATCCTGCTTAAGTTTGAACCAATCACTGTGCTTCAATCCAGTGGGTCCACTTTTAACCGACCGCCCCGACCACCACGGAATACGCGTTTTGAGCATATAAGTTCGTTTACAGTGCGTTTTCGACCTATCTGTGATACATAGCACAGGTCACATCTATATTAAAGCATTTAATTCGCTGCCCACTGAGCTACTCACCGAGATCTCGTTACCGTCGGTCTGTACGGTTGGCTGGCAAAGCAGCTGGGTTGCCAGCCAGCGTTATAAGTTAGTTTCATAAGGTCGTCGGTCAGAACCCTATTTCTCCCAGCGACTCGAAGATGGCCTTCAGTCAGCTCTCGCGCCCCGAAGGGTCGCGCGAGAGAAATAGGCCCCGGAGCGTAGCGGAGGCCGCCTATTTTACCATAAGATGGCTAATTACTTAGGGTAGTTTACAACTGCGCGATTAAATAAGGGGGGGTTTAGGGGGTCCCCCCAATTACGCTGGCTACACTGGCTACGCGAAGGTTAGAAAGTAATGATAGGGCTCATTTATAAGAATGGACCGAACGGCCGGAACTATAATCTAGTGTAGGGAGACTTTCCTTGAAGTTGTCGACGGTCTATGAGCATTTTGAGCTGGCTTATATTTTGGCCGTAATTGTGTTAAATAGTATGTTAGTATCGGGGATAGGACAGCTCGTCTGATAACGACCACATAGTTTTGAGCAGATAGAAATAAGCGGCAGAGTTTGCTAATAAGAGGGTGGCTCTTCCGAGAGCATCCCCTAGGGCACCTGCGTTTTCTAGACTCTCACCGCTAGTAGAGTTATATTATAAATATACACGGCTGTTACACATATATCCGAGCTTTAACTCTACTTAGATGTCTCTACCTCTACCTTGCGTCCACAGTAGCTACACTTTCCTTTACAGGGAGCGAATACACCAGCTCAGCAGGGCAGCTTACAAAGCTCAAACAGTTTATAGAAGGGAAGCTGGCAGAATAAGCCGCCCATATCGAGTCCAGCAGCCCTCTGGTCTCTAGGCTATAGGAATCTCTGTTAAAGGGCCGAGATATCTCCATAGAGAAGTTAGATAATACACATACCATTGCAGTAGAAAGTATCAAGAAGATAAAAGCGTATAATAAATACCGGAATAAAATACTTACAGAAATAACCACATCGAGACAAAGCAGCCGAGAACCCTTGAAGATATAACAGTCCCTCTACTCATATCTTCAACGAAACAGTAGTCTGTGCTACTAGGCCAGTGGCTGAGATCAACCGGGAATGTTTACCTGACATGTAACGTAATCCATAAGCGAGCCGTACACGCAAGCGAGTCGTACACTCGAGATCACACGTTAAATCCAATAGTTATTTCTTAACTTGTTAAACCAACCAATTCTGGATCAATATTTCTAAAGTTTGATATACACTTTTTCTTACCGATAATTGATATATAGATCTATAATTGGTTGGTTTGGAAAGTTAAGAAATATTGGGTTTAACAAGGAGCTTTTATCCTTGCCGCATACCTCTTTACTACACAACACATATTTGACTCCACTATTCGCCCTATCCGTCGCTTAAATCTTTAGCGTAAAAGTAGCATAGAAATAGCATATTTGTTACAGTTAAAGGCTTAAGAAGCCCTCTAGGAGGCCCTGGGGCCTCCTTTTATTTACTCCCTATGTAATACCATAGGCAACCCGCCTGTGGCAGCCACCTAGATCCAGGGGCGTTCAGTAGCTAATCTAGAGACCCCAGGGGCCTAGTCCCTAAGAGGATTGACTATTAGCTAGTAACCTTGTAGGAACTTTCCTCCTATAAGAGTCAGTCGATATAGCCAAGGAGAATACAGTAATTCCCCCTACTACCACCTAGTGTTCACCAGCTGCCTAGGGGACTAATACCATAGTATAATACCCTAAGAGTTAGTTTTTACAGCTAGTAATCAACACAGTAGTGCCTTTAAAATCTATCGTATTACATGTTTTACCTCTGGTAATTATTTAATATTATAAGTATTATAGTGTTCTTTTAAGGATTAAGCCCTTAGTTATTCAGTAAATTCTAGGTATATAATTAAGTAATCTACCGAGAGAAAAAGGGGAAGGAGGGTCAGCACCCTTTTTTTATCCTGAAAACACTATTAAAGCACCAAATTAGTGCTAAAGATTTTAGCAACAGATAGGGCGAATAGTGGAGTCAGGTAGGTGTTGTGTAGTAAAAGAGAGGTGTAGCAAGGATAAAAGCTCTTAACAAGTGATTTGGAGTGTATGACTTGCTTGTGTGTACGGCTCACTTATGGATTACGTTATCACTCGGCATATTTGACAAGGATGTCCTAACACGTGACGTTGGTTGACGGGCACTTGTGTCCCCTTCACCTGAAGAGCGGCAACCAGGCAGCCACGGGTGCCTAGAAGTAGTCTAGTCAAACAGTCAAGCAGTAGCCGAATCGGAAAAGGTCGAGGTCCATGAAGTATCTCATTCTAAATTTAATCATTTCGGAGAAAGAGAGCATTAGAGTGGTCCAAACCCGCCGCCTCATTTTTAGTCGATCCAAAGCACTCCTCGCTCCAACCTTGCTTCTGCTTTGCAAATGGCTAGCATGCAGTGCATCTCCGGCTTTCGGCAAAATTGTCAGTCTCAAGAGTCCAGCCCCTTGTTCTCAAAGCTTCCCGGAGAGATTCGCGAAGCAATCTGGACGGAAGCCCTTGCGTCATACGAGGTGAGAATCCCTCTGAAAGGTGGCCGTTGCGCGACATGGGATTTACAATACGAACCTAGGACGAGTCCCGCGTCTACGATAATCACACTCCCTACCGGCGCCCCGGCTACCTGGCAGTGCACCGAACGGACTGTGCGCTCTTGCAAACATGCCAGCGTGTTTACACAGAGGCTTGGTTTCGACCCTGGGTGTCGCGCGTGCACACGCTCTGGCTTGCGTGGCCAGCACGCCGGCCCGCCGATGAAGCAATTCTCACTGTAGAGAAATTTCAAGAGGGGTTGAGCTTGGTTCACGATAAGCATGGCGATGTCTCTCTCTCTCATGTCCGCGTCTTCTCCCAGCTGTGCAATGCAGGAGGTATTCGCGAGATTCTGGGCTTAAACTACTTTTACCCACGTGTCTTCACTTTGACCCTCCGTCACCATGACTGGTGGGAGTGGGAGACAGACAAGCGACTATATATTGGCGACAATCTCCCCAATTATATCGATGGAAACCTTCCAGCCTCGCTACAGGAGTTTAGAATGGAACTCGAGAGTCTACAGCGAAAAAGGACTCAGATCGACTACGTGGCGACGCAAATGGTCGAATCGTGGTCCTTTATGCGAAGAGATGGGGTCCGCATGACTGCTCAAGAAAGCGATTTTGAAACCGACGACTGGACTGGTAGCTCGATTTGGGAAGGGATGAGGTGGTTAAGAGACGAATCAGGACCAGAGACCCTCTCATACTATGTCAAGACGGTTGTGTGGCGGCCGGCGAAGGGGTTTGCCTCGAAGAACAAGACCGCGCATCCCGGAAGGCTGCCCGAGTTGCACGTTCCGCGGCACTTCCCGGCTTTGCCCCATGCAAACTTGGACCGTGTCTTAGTCCGTACTCTGAACAACTTGGAGGTAGTACCTGGTACCCCCGCCGAGATGGTTAGAGAAATACTTCAGACACGGTGGAATAGGGTACCGCCTTCAAACAGTTAGAACGGTTTAGAATATTTTGGTCGCTTATCCACCACAGTCGGTCCTACGCTGTATAGTAGGGAATAACAGGTCTCTATGGCCCAGGGCAGGTATGGGTTTAGGCTTAACATGCCGCATGCATGGGTTTACGCAGTTGAGGTCTCTATTCCCCTATTCCCTAGGGGGGCGTGGCAGGCGCTCGGGTCTAGAAGCTAAAACGAGCAAGCCAACGGCGAAGAAGTTTTGCCCTTTATCGGAAGAAAGCCCCCAATAGATGATTGGCTTAACAGGCTGGCGGGCTATATTTCCCAATGCTAACAAACTTCGCTGGTAGAGTCGGCAACCATAATCCTACCCTACCATGTGGGCGTCACATCAACCTTTTTCGTCAGAGGGCTAGAAATTAGAGAGAGAAAGGAAGTAATAAGCATTACGGGGCACGGTAGCTCGGACACACTTCAGAGCCCGCAGAAAGTAGCCTGACAACTAACGGTGTATAATTAGCCCTTGGTGATTCTAAACCAAGACATTACCGAGTTTCCCTTATGCCTAAAATCATCGCACATACTCCGCAATCCGCGCATGTAATACCATATCTTCTAAAACCAGACCTTAACCGCTGTATCCTTTAGCACGCCTCCTTGACTTTTCAGCTGCCTCAAGGTCCCTTGTATGGATTCGTGGCCGGCGGATTGATCAATGCGCCATAGTAATTAGGTGACGTGTCCGTGTTTGCCCCGGATAGATCCAACCAGTTCTTCTTATTCCCGCCTGCATTTCCAGCCCTTGGGATATTCTGCACGTCACACGCTGTCTTATGACTGTTCGGTATATATGGCTTGCGGGCAACCATGACATCTGGTGCTTCCAGGAATGTTGCCGTTAGCCCAGCTTCAACATGCCATTCAGTGTGACAGTGGAATAGTTGTATTCCAGGATTATCTGCCACAAAGCGAATCGTCGCGCCCGTATCGGGATAGACGATTACAGTATCGCGGCGCATGGGGACAGCCGGTGTGGTATATAGACCAGGCCACATAGTACCGTCGCCGGCCCGACTAATCAGCTGGAAATTGTGGCCGTGTAAGTGGAAGGGATGTGCACGGGTGTCGTGGTTGTTGATATTAAGCTCAATGACGGCACCGAATGGGAGGATGACGGGGTTGACTTGACCATAGATTTGGGCGTTTAGAAGGTACTCGGCTGGGGCGCTCAAAGCAGTGAAGAAAGTGGGGACCTAAGGCATATTATTAGCGGAATGGGTGAGTCCGTAATTACACATGTCCCCCAATATAGGACTGACCTTCTGTGCAATATACGTCAAACCGTTGAACATGGAACGGGTCGAGCCCCAGGAGTTGGGGGCAAAGTCGGCTGTGAGATACACGCTTTGAATCAATAGTCAGATTAACTCGCGTTTCACTTTAGAGGGCATGCTAGGATGCCAAAGATGTCGATGGAACCTACTATTGTACGTTGTCGGAGTCATACATGGGGGTTTGGTCCCACGGCACAAGCGTTGAGTCGTCAAACGGCTGCGGCTGTAGAGTAAACGCCTTCGGTAGGCTCGCCGCTGTGTTATAGACCAGCCATCCGGTGCACTAAAAGGTTAGCCGTAGTTGGCCTAGAGTGAAGGTAGTTACTCACTGTCGGTTGCTGCCCTGGTGGGGTCTGCGAGCTGCCAAACATATCGGTCAAAAATTGCGATACGATAGCAAAATTTTGGCTGGCTGTTGCCTTTGCTCTGATGAGGACAGTATATCGTTGGGCAACGCCGACGAATAGCTGCTGTGTGTCCCATGGCTGGATATATACTCCGTCTACCTCAATGACAGTCATGGTGTGCTGGTCAAATTGGAGGTACTGCCCCGCAATAGCTCCCATATTGATTATGTGAAACTGATACAGCTTGCCTGGTACGATAGGAATCTGGACGTTCTGAGCCTCATTCATCAAACATGAATTTGGAACTGGCTCAGCGCCACTGGTGTTATTGGCGGATAGGAACCAGTTAATCAAGTACGGTGCCTCCACGTGATAGAAGTCGGACAACGTCAAAGTCACTTCGTTGTCTATGTTGCCGTAGTTTGCTAGTGCATTGTTGTCCCGAATTATAAGTGGGCCACGCAGACCGTCGACTAACAGCCTCTGTTAGCTAGAGAAATGGACCTTGTGCAGTATGGGATACGAACTGTATTGTCCGCCAACATGAGAATGGTACCAATATGTACCGGACTGTGTGAAGGTGAACTCGTACACAAAAGCTGACCAATTATCAGTTCATTTGCCGATGCGACGTGGAGGGAGGGGGGAAGAGAGGCGAAGCCTACTTTGGCCGGGAGGTATGGGGCACTGTGTCACCATAGCCGGGCCATCCTCAAAGGTGGTGTTGATTTGGAACATGCCATGAAAATGAATAGCTGTGGTCTCGTTGCCAAGGTTGTTGACGACGTTGATCTTGACTGTGTCGCCAATATTGCCAACGATCGGCGGACAAGGGAACTGACCGTTGATGCCGACGAGTGGACGATTGAATCCGTCGGGTGCTGCATTGACCCAGCCCACGCTCCAGTTCAAGGTAATTAGTTTTGGTTTGGGATTCGCTGTCACAGAGCCCCGAGGAGTTGTCGAAGTTGACGTCGATGACGTTTTGGTCGAAGATGAAGGTATGGATGTTGCCAGAGTGGACATACTGCTAGAGGTGGGAGGCAGAGAAGACGATACGGTGGAGCTTATGCTCGATGACTTACTAGTCGTTGAACTACTCGTTTGGGTGGTGGTCGTACTTGTCTTGGGCGTCGCCACCTGGCTGCTAGAAACGCTGCTAGTCGTGGAAGTTTTGCCTGCAGTCGTGGACGAGCTGCTCGAAACGCCGCTACTCGTGGATGTCTTGATAGAAGTCGTAGATGAAGCTGAAGATGTCGAAAGCGTGCTGACAGGAGGCGGCGGTCCCGGGGCGGCGACCGCGATGATTGTGTTTGTTTGAGAAGTGTATATCCTCCCGTTACCGAATACCGGGCGCTGAAACTTCTGAAGCCTCCCGGTTGCCCAGCCTAAGGCGATGGGCTGTAATGCTCCGTTTACCGGCACGGCTTTGTAGGCAACCAATCCCAAATTTATATCTGTCATCCAGACCTGGACACGCCTTTTAGCCGTCTCACTCGGACAATCGCAAGGTTTAGATGCAACTTACCACACCCGTTCCGGCCTGACCGTTGTAGCTAGTGGTGGTAGGGTTCCCTTTGCATGCGCTACCCGTTGGCCCCGTCCCGGCCTGCGTAAAAACAGGATTTCCATTGCCGTCGAGACCGAATTTGAAGGCAGTCAGGACACCGTTTGTCGGACAGACATAGATGTATCCCCCGTCTAGAGGGTAGCTCCCAATACCGCCAAAGAATGAGGCCCCGTTAAAGGCAATCTGCTGGAGAGCTGTAGAAGGTAAGCTTCGGCACACCAAACAAGTCAAATCTGAAAAGCATCGTGCCAAGAAGCGGAATACTAGGGAAGGAGATTAACTAACTCGCGTCCTTCCCACCATTGTTCGCGAAGCCGCCTAGATTGTCCGCGTTCATGATGTAAATCTAGATTCGGCGTCTATGTTAGCATACCACTGACACCCAAGAGCATACGGATTCGTTCTTACGACACCATTCTTTCCAGATGCAACGGCGATCCCAGAGACCCCGACTGCGGGAGCGTTGAATGTCCCTCGATCTAATAGCGCAACACCGGCTGATGAGATGTCCTGGTCGCCTCCGTTCAACTGTGTGTCGAAGTTGTAAGGTTCAAAGTAGTCTTGTTGTGTCAAGATGCCGGTGTTCGGGTCGACTGCAAAGTTGGCTACAACCTGTTCCAATGTGCTGATAGGGACCTTGCCATTGGCTGGCACTCCTTGATTCTTGTTGACCCCGGGTCCAACGCCATTCCTGCATTTCATTGTCAGTTTGCCCATGTAGTCTTGCATCGTTACGAGAATTCCTACCCCGTTGTGAAGAAAACATTGCTCCCCTGTACCGCTAAGCCCATGCCACCTTGCCATATCCCGGCTTTTCCTCCAGTCTGCTTGTTAATGTCTGTCGGTTGGGGTGATGGTGCGCCTTTTATCTTGTCAGGAACCATCTTGGACATGATGTCCGTGAAGGGGATATGAGACTAACCTGGGGAAGCAACCATCGCCTGCATGGCGCCCACCGAGGCGGTCTTTGTGACAGTGACCAAAAGGCCAGTATAATTAAAGTTATCGCAGTGGCCACCAAAGCCCGCAATAATACTGTTGCCGATGATAGCGAGTCCTGGCCGCTGTAAGACAGTCCCTGCTACGAAGTATCGCGTCGGATCGTTCGTTGCCGGGCCACCGATGATAATCGGAAACCCCGGAACATCCGTTAAGTTCGGCAGCTTGACTGCGTAGGCCTTGTACTGACCTGAAAGCAGATAGTCACTGGATTAGTCCCTGGATATGATATGTGCGATAGAAAGCTTACCGTTGATGGTTCCACTCCCGGTTGCGGCACCATTCTTGTAGCCCTTGGAGAAGAAGTACATGATGTCCGTATTCGGATCTATAATCGGTGTTCCAGTGATGCCGATAGTTGGCGAAATGTCGCCACAGTTCGAATCTGCCGAAGAGAAAGGCGCGTCGAGAACCCGAGTGTACAGGACACTGCCCAAGAGCCCATCAAGCACACGCACTATATTCTGGTTGGAGACGACAATCACCAATTCATTGGAGAAGCCTTTGGGGGTGTACGTCAGGGGCTTGGCGAGGAAAGCCTCGCTGGTATTGAACTGCATTGTCCATGACTTGGTGAAGGTGCCCAGTTTGGAGGGATCGATGTTGTGGTAGGGCAGGTACCCCGATTGAAGAGAGTCCTTCTTTGTCAATACCGACTCATGAAAACACTTAGTTGAAGGGCCGCGAAGGGAACCTACCGCATCTTGGTACTGATCTGTGAGACTCACAGCGCCGCACAGGGTCAGCAGGGGCAGAACACTGGCAGTACTGGTAAACCACATGATGAAACCTTCGACAAACTTTGCTTTCGTCCAAGGCGTGGGTAACTTCTGAGTGTCCCAAAGGATCGGGAGACGAGTACAACATGCCAAGACTTTTTGAAGTGCCGGGTGGCCAGGAGATGAACCAGAGCAGAGAACAGACGTGCCTGCGCTATCTGAGGCGTGATATCCCGGATTGGATCAACCAGAACTCGACTCAGTTTGGGACTAGTCTCGGCAATGGCGGCGTCGAAAGGCATGGCTGAACCCCTGTCGAGGCGCTACGATAGCGCAATACGACCTGGGCGGCAGCGAAGATGCACAAAATGTCTAGGTTGAGACATCATTGGGAGCAGCACTAGTGTGTGCTTCGTGCGACTGCTGCATCAGAAAGGCAGCATGTGCTGACCGGAATTCTGTGACATTGGCACAAGCGACAGCAAAAATTGACATTTGAATGCAGCTTCCCTGAGAAATGGTACGCTAATGCCATGCTGGACGATAATACTGATGTTCGTCCACAGCTTGCCCAGCGGTACACCTCGTTGGGCGGATCTAACTGGTAGGGGGCTGCCCCTGAGCTGATACCTTCGTGTTCCTGCATGACGTAGGTGCAAGGACACTCCCTGGTCATAGGAGCGTAGCCAAAAGGTCGAGCTAATTTGGGGAATAGGGGCCAGCCACTTTCCAGGCGCGCACATCGCACTTTGGCTTTTCTGGTTAAGCCTATAAGATATCCTTATGGATCCCAGCCACCCGGAGCTGATTCTCCTAGAGCTGGGGTTCCTGACTAGAGGCCCTGAACCCTGGAGTCAACCGACCCGTGGTGCAGATTAGAGAAGACGCGGCGATGATGGGCACAGGGGTCAGCGAGGCCACACCTGAGCTTGGGTATCAAGTTCATTAATCGAGAACATGCTTTAGCTTTTTTTTTTTCTCTCCACTACCAGATCTGTTAATTCCCAGAGGTTAAAGTGAGCTAGAGAGTCAGCTCTACTGTCTTCTTCTCCGTATATTTAGTCGGTATCTAAGCAACTTTTTCCCGGCTCCTGGTTCTCTTGTACCAGCCCCTTGGCAACATTTACTTTCCAGTGACTTCCGATAGAAGCATGTGTTATGGGCCTCAATCGACAGCTGCATTTGGAGGACGCTTTGAGGATGAGGCCTCGATTCGGATCTCTCGCCCATAACGGGCAATGTGGCAACGCCATGCAGGCAAGCAAGCCTGCGGCGACCGCGTGGGGGTCACCGCTAGCGTTGGCCTACCCCACTAAAAGTTTCGATGTACTGTAAATGCAACACCTACCTACCTAAGATAGGTATCTACTGGATTCCAAGGATGAGCTGAGGCGGGATTCCAGCCACGGGGAACGTTCAGCCCTTGGCTGGCATTATCGTGGCGCTCGCTTATCTCTCCCGTTGATAGAAACCGCGTTGCCAAGCAGCGTCTCCTGGTATTGACCGGCCATTTCATGGCCAGCGGGTAGCAAATAGAGGCCAGAAGCCTTATCGTACCTGGGTCAGGCTCGCAATGTGCCTGGGGAGCCACGACGGGAAGAGCTAGCTGCAGTGTGGTTACCTGCAGTAGCACACCTTCAGCTAGCGATAAAGTTACGGTTTATTGGATTATGAACAGGGGTAGTGGCCAATCGGACCGCTAACGAAAACGCCGATAAAGAAGCCGGAAGACAGCTGAATGTTGTCGACGGTCTCGAGGCCAAAGCAAGGTAGTCTCGACGCAGGAAAAGAAAATGCCGCTCCTGAATTAGTAGCCCAGTGCCCAACACATTTGGGCTCAAGTAGGCGCAACACCTCGAGATTGAAAATTGGGCTGACTGCTCCACTTCTTAGCCACTGCAATACGATGGAAGCCCTGCCCCCATGCCTCGTCTCGGCAGTCTTATGGCCAAGTTCGGTCACTCTCGTCGTAAGAAGCAATGATCTCCAGTTTTGTACCCATTGTACCTAAAGCACGGATCAGCTCTGATACCTATGGGAAAGGAAAGGAGCGACCGACAACAGCTGTGAGCATGGAGGGGAGTGGACGATCCGACCTGGCGGTTTTGATCCACCATTTCCTTTTGTAGACCTTTTCACCCGCCCAAGAAACTACAGAGGATATGTGCATCGCCTCCAGGGAGACTTCGTTCATTTGGAAATGCGAATGCTGATCAACAATGCTTCAAGTTGTACCCTGGAAGTTCCAGTTTCTGAGAATTGCGCACTTTAATCGCTGGGTTAATCAGATGTTCGTTGCCCCGCTTCTATGAATTGAACTTTCGGTGACTGGCCGAAAATGACCGATCCAGTCATTCGATTGCCGCCCATCGAGGATCAGGTGAAGCCTGTGAATGGATATAAGTATACGGTGAACATTTGGTGTTTGTTTCGGAACGGCGCCAAGGCCTTGGAGGCTAATCGGCCTTGGCTACCGTACCATAGTCAGGTACCTAACAGGTAAGTAGGTAGGTATGTACCTAGGTACTGTCCCTACAATAGCAACAGCCCTACAAACCCCGCAAACGCCACCCTCGCTACGTTTTCTGCGAGAATGCTCGCTCGGGCACAATCGGAGTCAGCACTACGAAGTGCTTCGTCAATGTACAGTATACTGTCTTCTCATCCATATATACAATGGCTGGAAAGGGACCAGAGCTGCTGTCGCGCTATGTAAAGATGCCGGACGTTTTGGCCTAGAGAAGTTTCAAAAACTTCTTGCCAAACTACAGACTTCAATTTTGGCTACCTCTACGCTGAACAGCATCCTCCTGCAAGGAGGAGCAGCTTTCATTCATGACGATGGATTCCACATCAAGCCTCCAATTTGCGACGTCCTAGTTGTAGGTAATGAGATCGTCAGAATAGTGCCTCAGATTTCGCTCGGAGAACTCGAGGCTGCTTCGATCAAGACGATCGACTAACACAACAAGATCATAAGCCGGGGCTTCATCGGCACCCACCATCATCTCTATGATACCCCGCAACTTTCCATCAAGCCTATACTCGCTAGAGCATACATTCTAGGCCCAGTTAACTACCGCATTGGAGGCCCTCGATGCGGGAGCGACCACCCTTTATCGACCATTCGAGCGTTATCCTTGGCGCTGACTATAGTAAGATGCATCGACGGCTGACACCTGGGACGATTGCGACTTTTTGGGAGCTAACAGGTTCTAACTGGCTAAAACTAGCATTCAGGCCCAAGTATCTTCTAGCCTATGCACCACCTACGGCTATACGCCGCCTTGTATTGTCTCTAACTGGGCGCCCTTTACCTTCCAGGATGATGGTTATACCCTGGGTTCTCGAGGCTTTCGAATCTCTGGCAGCATCCAGGCTTTACAGGAACGGGCGGGTATAGGAACAGGAGGGTGCACATCGGCCTCGCTAATGACAACCTCTACCTCCCTCACGCGGCCATGACCGGCCTGTACGCGCGTCGAGCGGGGCCTTGGGCTGGGGAAACAGGGAGAATGGAGCCGCCATGTTGGGCCACCGGTTGAGACGGTATTCAATCTCGGTACGGTTGCCGGCGCGAAGGCTGCGGAGCTCGCCGACAAGGCTGGTCCTATCGCCATCGGACTAAAGGCGGACTTTATTATTTTCGTCGCAACTAGCCCTCCCATGCTACTAGCGGCTGAGGAGGATCCTCTCTTAGCAGTTGTAATGCAGTCGAGCGAGCGGGACGTAGAAACTGCGAGTATCGATGGTATTGTAAGGAAGGAAGACTCCAGATGTACCTATCATACCCAAACTCGAAGGAGGTAAGCCACTCGGATAATACCGCTCTATGGAGCGCGTGATCTCCAACTTTTATACAACCATACGAGCGTCTCACTCGACTGCATCCAGAACACGTTTAGCAATTTTGCGGATTACTTTACCTCATACGTCCGGACCAACGGCCAGGAAAACCACAGCACCCCTATGTCCGGCGCGGTATTTCACTATGCAGTGTGTTTAGATGTCAACTGGGCTTCTTTATCATTACCGTGCCTCTTGGCTCTAGGAGTCTTGTGCCTCTTCCTCTTCACCGCACTCAAGACGGCTCAGATGGGATTGCCAGTATGGAAGTCGTCCACATACCCATTGGTCTTCCGAGGCCCACTTGCGGTGGATTCGAGCGGTGGGAATATAACTGAGCCCCGCATGGCGGCAGGGCAGGATTTGGATGCCATAGCATCTATTGAGAGAGAGCGAATTGATTGTCGTCTCTCTAAACCAGTCGAACCAGGGGACTAAACTACTAGAGGTCCAGTAAAAACGAGCAGAGATAAATAAGGCTAAATCGGGCTTACTGCTAGGCTCCGAAATATCTTGTGAGCGAAGCGGTCTCATTGCGCAATAATACCTATGATCCAAGTTGTGCGTGATTGCTCACTCATCACCGCCTAGCTACACGGAACCGGCATCAGGTCCCAGGCTACCTAATAACAAATCTTCCACACAGGTGTCTCCAATCGAGGCTTACTCACAAGCCTCAAAATTACCAACCCAGCCGAATCACTCAGTAACTTTGCACGAGGGGCATGAAGGGTTCATCAGCCCATGATAACTCAGCTTCCCACAGCCCGCCTGCACAAAGCTTGCCTCTCTCGGGAACGCGTAAGAGTCTCCGTAATACTCCAGCGATACACCTCCCCCGCACGTATTGTTGCCATGAATATAGTAGTACAGCCGACACGCACCACTCCATGAGGTGGTCCACTCACTCGCAGCACAACCTGGGTTGTCGAGGCACAGTTGGCAGCAGGCACTGGCGTCCATGCCCGGGATACCAATAAGCGAGGGTGGAAAGAATTCTATCGGAAACACCCAGTCAAGCGGCAAAAGCTGAATAGCGGCACCGTGGCCGTCTCGCTCTGCGATAAGGTTTGTTGGAGCGCACTGCGCCGCCCTGGTTACGGTTGGTGTTTCAGGGCAGGCAGTGGGAGCAGCCTTGGTAACGTATGCAAGATTCCAGTCGCTGCTGGTTACGGTAACGGTGTTCAGGTAGACAGTGCTATTATACCTGAACGGTGCAACGGTTAAGGTCTTGTTTGTTGACACCGTTGTCGTTGACAGCCAATTGGACCCCGTCACAGTGGAGGTGACGGTGACAGTGCTTCCAACGTGAGTTAGGACGCGGTAAGATGCCGTAAGGGTTACGTAGGTAGTCACGGCGGTTGGCCAGGCGCTCGGCGTGGTCGTGACTTGGCCCGAGAAGGGGCTGTAAGTGCCGGTATACACCGTCACGGTTGTAGCGGTCCGTGTGCCGTTGGAAGGCAATGTGCCGCCGGCGCAGGCAGTCGGCGAGAGTGTTACAGTGGCTCGGGCCGGGCTGACCCATTGCACGATAGTAGATGTCCCATTGCTTGTGACGGAACGAGGAACTGACAATGTGGTGATGGGAGCGGCTGTGTACGTTGAGAGAGGAAAGGTGACCTGGTCGGTTATCCAGTGAGTTACAGTGATGTCGCTGCTGGCGGGCGGCTCGCTGACGTACGACGTCACGATCTCAAGACTGGTAGACCTTTGGACAGGGGTGACGGCGGTGCTGCCATATTTTATCGTGCTTGAAGATACATATATCTCAGTGATAAACTTGGTGGACACCCAGGTGGTCTGGTTTTGCGCATGGGTGAGGGTTCCGGTTAGAGCCGCCAAGGCTGCTAATAGTCGTAGAGTCATTTCGTGGGTTGATGTTTGCTGTTTAACACGTATCTTGTCGTGTTTCGCCTCAGGACTGCGAGGACAACGAGCGATGCTTGCTGATTGCGTGTCTAGAATTCCTCCAGGTACCTTATATCGCCTCTAAATCCCATTCCTCGTGTCTAACCACCTACCGATGTTACGATCCAAGGTTGTCGCCAGCTAGATGAACGTTACAGAGTCCACCAACCCAAGACTTGCGAAAGACAGATCCCCACTACCCAGTCTGGACAGGATCCCGTACAAACCGGCTAATGTCCCGTTGGCCACGGTCCATGCCTCGAGTCTAGCATAAAGCTGCGGAAATTGAATTAGCCGCGGAACGTTACATTTGATCACTACCAAGTCATTATCCAAACAATCCTACGCGCGTTCTTCGAATGCCTGGTTCTAATGGCATGCGATGCACCTCACTTTAGCTAGGTATGATCACGGAAACAACAATTAATTGCACTGCATTAAGAAAGTCGTATCATAACTCTTATCGTTGCTAAAGAGTTTTGCGCGAGATTCCAAGTCCTCCCCGTAAGGATCACAGGAGTCCAGGAGGCAACTTCAGCTTTGCTTTGGCTCGGCCAACGACGATTAGCTGCTCCTAGGCACGAGCTTCCACCGACCGTTTGAGAGCTTCCGCAGCTTGAGTGATAAGATCATCGTGCTTCTTGATCCATTCCAACGTCTTTGTCTCCATAATTTTGACAGTTTTAGCGCTTGCATCGTCCATCGAAGCAAGATCCACAAAATTTGCCAAGCCCTCGGTGCTGGCGCTCTCATCAATCTCCTCGTAGTTGAAGCGGAAGTATTTTGGCGACCTGACCTTTGGTGCAAATTCATTGAGCAGAACGCGGAAAAGAACATTCGTCGACTCGCTGTTAGTGGCGGCGGATACGAGCCCCATACCAAAGTCCATTGCAGCCTTGGCCGAACCTTTGGGGTCCAGAACTGAGAACTTGAGGTCGGAGAGCGCTGCGTTGGATGCCATTCCAGTACCAATGCTCAAGAAGCAGTCTGTCGATCGGCCGGGTGTAAAGACTGTCGCAACTTCGGTCCAGAGCCTAGGTTTCCATGGTCAGTTTGCATGGTCAATAACCGACACTTGCAGAGTCTTACCAGCCCAATGGGTTGTTAGCGGCCAGGCCACCATCGACAAGCTCGGTATCACCGACTTTGATTGGCGGGAAGTAAGACGGTGCTGCCGATGTTGCACGCGCGGCCTCCCACAGCTTGACCCCGGGGAGCTCGAGTTCCTTTCCGGGGTTGAGGTATGACCGAAGGAATACGGGTGCTCTATTGTTTGTCGCATCTTTTCGGACCGCGAGGACGAACCTGATGAGGTCAGAATGCCCATAGTCAACTTGAGATATGTTTGCACCGGAATTCGACCCCACTCACGCCTTGCAACCGCCAGTGTCGCCCGGAACATTCAACAAGACCTCGGAGTCTAGCCCGGCCTTTTTGACGACGTCTTTAATTGCGTTCTCTAGTGGAGCACTATCATAGAGATATCCTTGCCCGAAGAGCGTGGCCGCCCAGGGGTTGATGGAAAAGAAAGGAGCCTTGTTCACGAAAACCGTGCTCATGAGGCTCTTGTAGTTATCAAGGCAGTCAGAAACTGACATCTTAAGCCTAGCCAGCATGATTGCAATCAAGCTGCTAATGGTTAGCGAGCAATCCTGAGTGGTAAACTTGCACTCACCCGCCGGTGCTGGTGCCCCCAATGAGATCAAACAGTTCGAATGGCTTCTTTCCGGTAGCTGCCTTGTCTAGAATCGCTTGGAGTATCAGTAGAGTCGAGAATCCTCGAACACCTCCACCATCTGCATATTTGTTAGCGTTTCATTCCTTGTCCGGCAAGAATCAGGCCTACCCAAGGAAAGGACGCGCAGTGGTGTCTCCTCTTCCGATTTGAGAGCATCCGCCTGCAAAGTCACTTGTGTTGCGAGCTTCGGCTTGAACGGTGCGTCGTTGTGATGGTTGACTTCGTCAATTGCATTCTTGATCGCGTTGACTTGGGAGAGAATCTGGCCGTACCGTGGAGGCTCCGAGCGTTCCACTTGCGCGAGGCATCAGACGAGGGCTCAACAGTGCCGCGATGGAAGCCAGGACTCACCAGTGTCCTTGGAAATGTCGAACAAGATCAATGCCTCGCGAACCCAGAGTTGCCACCCAGGAAAACGTGCGCAAATACGAACACCAATAGTATTTCCTTCCTAGTGGTAGGTTAACGGTAGAGTCTTCACAGAGTCGGCAAGCTACCATACCTTTAGAAATCGCAGCATATCGCTGTCCACACTGAACACCTTTCCGTCGTTCTATGAAGCATGTTAGAATTTTACGCGCAAAGGCTTTTCTCCGCATGGGAGCGTTTACCCAGCTGAAGTCGTCGCTCAGCGGACGGTTGCGATGGCTGCGCCAGGCTAGTTCGATCCCGTCTTCCTGGATAGGATCCTCGGCATGCTCATCTTGTAGCAGCACGAGCTCAATCCATGTCCACAAGCCTGCAGACACATCATCCGCCTTGCCCTGGTCGTGCGAGCTAGCGAATAGCTGTATACCGGACAGGCGATCAATGAGGTCTCGGCTCAGGCGCTATATCGGTTAGCGAGCGAGAGCGAGGCTCTGGGCTTAGGGATAGGTTTCTGACTGGACTTCTGAACCACACTTTGGATTTGATCTCGGAGTCAACTGCTCCCACGTATGCTGCACTGCCCTCGCTGATCTTGTACCGACCTGCCGCTAAGGCTTGGTTGTCTGTGGGTAGATCTGGGAATTTCCCATACTCAGCAATTTGATCGTCTAGCACAATGCTCGTCATCTTCGCGTCTTATCCTGTGTGACTGTGTCTGTAGGGTGGGCAACAGTGCCTTGCCGTCCAACTTACCCCCTCTTCCATCCCAGGCCATTATATACCTCTCCACACACGCAACTATGTGATCGGGCGCATAATAAGCTCAGCTGAAACGCCGTCATCACGGAATACTCCGCAGAGCTCACTCTAGGCGCTTTGTATGTAAATTCGTCGCAGTGCCGAATGACTTGAGTCTAGAACTAGCCACAAGCGCCGTTTTCAGCCCGAGGGCGCTAGGCAAGTGTCTGGACAAAGAGTTGCTGGTTGGCCGCCATTGGATTCATAACCACAAGATGCCTATTCGCTTTCGCATTTTAGACCCGCGCCGGTCTATTCAGCTCTGCCACGGCCTGCAGGTGAGACAGCCACTCTTTCAGAAATTTGCTGAACTTTCCTCGTGTCTCTCAGAGGATGCAGGTAAGACGTAAATTGGCGGTGCGTACTAGCGAAGCAAATTTCGGTGCAACAGATTGGCTGATTTAGCAATATGGCTTGCGCAGGGAGCATTAAAGTGACCGTGAATTATAGTGGCTGAAAGAAGCTAATTCTATCACACTTGCGCTTTGGCCTTTTCCCGGCAACTCTGGCCTCAAGCACTCCGGCTCCTGCAGCCATCCAAGACCGCCTCCGCCCCAAGGCAGTCTTATGCCTATCCTCTTTTTATTCTAGGTCGGAAAACAGAGTGGCTCGTGACGGGATCAGCGGAGAGAATGATAAATAAGGAACTCCCAATTAGCCCCGGCTAAAGTATAGCTCAAAGCTTGTTCAAGGCTTGTTCAAGGTGTATGTGCATAGCGCAGTTGCGTCGCTGGCATCCTGGGGGCCTTTTTCTACGCTTTTTTGTGCATCTAGTACCATGTAGCTGCCTTCGAAGACCTTTTTTTTTTTATTTCCAAAGAATAAGATTGGAAGAGGTTGTACTTGGCGCGGCAATTGAGCCATGAGTCTTGTTTACCTCACCCGATTGAAGAGTGAAGTCGCCACTGAACAACTAGCCGGGCGTATAATCATTGTCGAGTCTTAAAGCTAGATCGAGTTGTACTAAGCTTTAAGTGAACGCGGACTATAGCTTGAAAGTTGAAAGAGATGGCTCAAAAGCTAAGATATGCAATGTCCTCCGCGCGCGTGATTACATTCCGGGTTTAGAGGTACTAAAGCCAACGATGGAACCAATCCAACACCTGGGCCTCAGTGCCCTCTAGACACGCTCTCTCAAGTGGATCATCCGGATTGCCCCGCACGCCAAACCCATGACGGCCAGGTTTATAAGCTTTATGCTCCATCTCGGGCACCGCTGCTCCTGCTTTTGCAGCCATTGCGTGGACTTCTTCGACCTTGGCCTTCTGCTCAAAACTCACCATAGTATCCTCGACGCCCCATCCGTAGCTAGTAGGCACGACCAGTTTCTCGACGTCATCCGGAACAGTCAAGTGGCTGGGATGAAGTGCCACCACGGCATCAACCAAAGGAACCTTTGCACCGTCGATTTCTATCATGTGGCTTTCAAGCCCAGCCCGGATCGCATACTTTCCGCCCCAGCAGAAACCGACCATGCCAATTTTCTGGCTCCGTGGGGTGTCACGTCTGAGCTTCTGAAGGAAGTTGACGCAGACCTTTTCTGTGGGCCCTTGCTTGTGCCGGGTCATCCACATCAGGAACGAAGGCATGCTTGCAAGTAGTCCCGTGTATTTTGAAACCGTTGACTGGTTCGCTGCGTCGACGGGAATGAGTAAATCCGCCATCTTGAGTCGGATCGGGTCGCCTTCGAAGAAATCTGGGAGGTATACTAGATATTCACCGCTGCGAGCGTAGGCGTCGGCGATAAGCTTGTTGTTGGGTAGCCCGAGACCAAATACATCCGAATACATGACGACTACGGCACGCGGGTCAGTTCGGTTGCCCACCACGTAAGTGTTGAGGCCATGGATCAGCTCCTCGGAGCCTTTGGGCTGCCCCGCGTGGATGGAGCCCTTGAGGTGTCACTTTAGCTTGAGCCGTAAAATTCAGTCCTACGGGTCTGGAAAACGTACCTTGATACAATCATCACATGTTGTCTCCATGGTAAGCCGTGCCCAATGTGACTCGTTTCGCAGGCACCACTCTACACTGGCGCGTGGTGGGTAAGGCGGCGGGCGATGAGCAGTGGTAGTTGGATCACCGTTTGTGGGACAGCCCCGTGAGTTTCAGTTACCATCGGATGCTGGAGTCCAGAAAAAAAGAGAAAT
The DNA here is from genome assembly GCA_021432635.1 of Thozetella sp. PMI_491. Taxonomy (NCBI): domain Eukaryota; kingdom Fungi; phylum Ascomycota; class Sordariomycetes; order Chaetosphaeriales; family Chaetosphaeriaceae; genus Thozetella; species Thozetella sp. PMI_491. The sequence continues at coordinate 135,965 of MU270099.1, forward strand.
GAAGAGAGTATGGGGAATGGCTGGTGCGTTTTTATATATAACTGGGAGCAGCCCCTCGAGTAACTCTAGTGCCAGATAGCAAGAGGCCCGGGCGATTGGAGGGCCAGGATACTCGCGCAATGTGCCATAATGGGACTAGCGTGGGATCGTTCACTCATCGCCTAGTTTTTGTGGGTCCATCAAATGCAAGCCAAGAGGAGCCAGTCCTAGACGTGCCCAATCCGCGCAGCTTCTGAGTCGTGCCCTAGAGCCTGCTACAGTACGCCGCTAATGGGGAAACAAATTGATAAGCATCTGTAACATATTCTTTTTAAAGACTGCTTTAGGCAAGGTCTAGCTTGTACGCCACGCCTAGCCTTGAAGAGCTAGGTTATCTAGTTACCTGCTTCTTATTCTACCGAGGCTGTTTCCACCCTTCATTAGTACCTTATGTTCTCCCCAAAAGTCACATGCAATAACAGCGCTCACAACTTCATCTGTATTTCATGTATAAAAAAAGGACCACACAGGTGCTCGCCTGCTTTCACGTCTAACCTCTTAGAATCCCAGCAGGATCTTGCGCCAGTTCTTCTTCTTCTGATTGTCCTCGACGCGGTAGCCTTCTTCCTGGACCTGGTTCTGGCCAACAATCGCCAGGAAGACGTCATTGAGCGTCGTGGGTGACACGCTGTGGTGCTGAATGCCTAGCCGGTCGCGGTTATCCTCCAGCACGACGAGCAGCAGTCCAATAGCGCCAGTACTGCCGTGTCTGCTGTCTTGGATGCCATCCTCGGCCTGATTGCGTTCCCGCAACGCCGCTGCCGGTACCGAGAAGCGCATCTGCCCATGGTATGTCTTTTCTTCTATCTCGGCGCTCGGGAAGAGGTCCAATATACCAGCGCGCATGGTTTTCATTTCCTCGTCTGTCGAATGAGGCGCAGTGCGTCTAACTAGATGCACATACAAGGAATCGCCGAAACGGCGCTGAAGGTCACCAATGTCGCCCATGGCTAGCATCGACTTGGCCACGATGCCGGCACGGCTAGCCAGAGTGTCAGCCTCCTCCATGCTGTGCGTGGTTAGGAGGATGGATCGCCCGGGCACGACTGCCTTGAGCGTGTGCCACATTATTCGCTTTGCCGCCGCGTCGAGGCCCGAGGACGGCTCGTCAAGCAGGATAGTGGACGGGTTACCGGTGAGAGCCATGCCAAGCGAAATTTTGCGCTTGTTACCGCCAGAGAGGTGCCCTGCCATGGTCTCCCTATATTCCTCTAGGCCAACAGCGCGGATTATGGCATCCACTTGACGAGACACCTCCGTGATGCCGCGCAGGCGAGTGTAGTGGCGGAGATGCTCCTCTGTGGTCATCTCGTCAATGGCGTCAAACTGGGGGCACACGCCCATGCTAGCTCTGGCCATGGAACGGTTTCCCGTGATCGAAAATTGCTCCACCAAGACGTCACCGTCGCTGGGGCGGATGTCGCCTCGAATCATCCCGATCGTGGTACTCTTTCCAGCGCCATTCGGTCCAAGTAGGGCAAAGACTTCTCCACGTTTGATCTCGAATGACAGATCGTCTACCACTTTCAAGTCTCCAAAGCTCTTGGTGAGGCGCTGAACTTGGAGGCCGGGATGTATTCGCTCAACCTTCTCTATGTCACCATTACCTTGCTTCCGTTTCATCGCTGAGGAGAAAAGACCTAATATTCTGACCTTGCTGTCGCTCAACAGCAGTGCACAAAAGTAGAGGCAACTCTGCAGCGCCAAGTAGAGGATAGGCCCTCCGTAAGCGTTCATCTCACCAGGGGAGCTGACGAAGTCTTGTCCATCGCATGCCTGGTAGAAGATGTTGAGTGAGACAAGCATTCCGCGCATCAGAGACCCAAGTGGGAAGACAATCGAGATTATATAGTGCGCAAGCAGAATGTTGCCCTGCGCTTTGGTAGCCTCCGAGAGGCTGGTAACGAATAGGAGAGAGATGAAGTAGATAGCGAGTCCGACCCCGTTGAATACCGTAACGGCAGCCCATGTTGCCAGCTGGCTGTTGGTGAACAGTGAAAGAATGTATCCCAGAAGGACTGCAGCGATGGCGTACAACAAGAAAATCGGCACCAGGTAGCCCGGATTCCAAAACACGCCAGTCGTGAACGCAAAGATAAGGGCGGCTGCCACCAGCGGTAGCACTAGCACAGAAAAGTCGAACAGCAGGTGAGACGACCACTGAGCCAAGACTCGGACGCCACTGGAATACTGCAGACTGCGGACATTGGTGCGACGTTCGAGGTTAGGATACAGACTCAAGAAGGCCGGGGTGATGCTAATTGCGACGCTAAAGAAGATGGCCAACTGGAGAGTCTTGCCCACAGCGCCAAAAGGGGTATCGAAGATGACGTAGCTGACGGCGATGCGTATGGCAAACAAGGTACTATCCAAGAGGTTCTGTGCGATGATAGCGGCTGACATGGCGCCCTGAGAGTCAGCGCGGGATATAACGGTAGCGGGCCCGTCGGTTGAGCCAGACCAAAAGCCACCTGGGTATATATTCTTGCGATGGTCTTTAATGAATGATGCCAGTGCCGAAAATGAGTCAACGGTGTGAGTAGGGAGATCGATTTTCTCCCCGTAGGCGGAATACGTAGACACGTTGGACACGGATACTGCTGGCCCGGCAACGACCGTGACGTTTTTTAAGAGCTCGTTGAAGTCTCCAATGCCTCGCATCTGATCTAGTTTTTCAGGCGCGCAGGTTGACCGGCTCTCACTCGATACCAGCATTCGCATGGCGGCGGCGGCGATGACAGGAATTAGAAAAGCGATGAGGTAGGGTAGCCAATCGTTCTTGAGGAGGGTGAGGCGCTTGTTTAGCAACACAACAGTCTGTTTTAGAATGCCCACGTGGCAGCCGGACTGTAACCCCAGGGACTGCTGTTCATCGTAGTCCTTGATGAGCGGCACCTTTTCCAGTCTCCTGGGGCCGCCGTTGACCTCGCTGGCGTATTCTTCAGCCGATTGGAGGAATACGTCCTCCATTGTCGGGCTAGAGAGCCGGTAGGAGATATTCGCGGCCTCCAGCGTGCGGATGACTCTAGCCGCCAGCTCAGACGAGGTCGCAATGTACGCTACACTGTCAGGCTTCACTCGGATTTGAACGCCTTCTACCGGGGGCGGTTTTTGGTGATCTCGAGGTCTGGATAGGTGGATCCTAAACCCGGAACCGAGATTGGCCTTGAGCTCGACGGCTGAGCCCTCGGCGCGTAGGACTCCTTTGCTCATGATGGCGATTTTGTCCGAGAGAAGGTCGGCTTCGTCGAGAAAGTGAGTGGTGAGGATAATGGTGCGACTACCGCGTTCGGCCAGCAGAATGTCCCAAATCTTGCGGCGAGACAGCGGGTCAATTCCCGAAGACACTTCGTCAACACAGCAGACAGAACTCCCTCCCGTCAGCATCATGGCGAGCTGCAGTTTACGCTTCTGTCCTCCCGAGAGAACTCCCGACTTGGTATCTTTCTTGGCGTCAAGACTCACAGCTCTGAGCAGGTCTCTCAGCTCTTGCTCTGTGGAGTGGTTGAAGGGCGCCTTAAGTCGGTTGAATAGACGAACGTGCTCCCACACCGTAAGCTCGTCCCACAGGACGTTCCTTTGTGGAGCGATACCTATACCGCCAGAGCCATCGATGGTCACCTTTCCATTTCTGAATCCTTGGAGACCGGCAATAGAGTCTAGCGTAGTACTTTTGCCGCAGCCGTTGGCGCCAAGTAAGGCAACGATCTGGCCACGAGGGACAGACAGGTTTAGATTGTTCACCGCGACGGTTGGAGGCCGAGGAGCAGCGACAAATGAAAATAGTCGTCGGAGAAGTGACGGGCTAAAAGTCTTCGTCAAGCCTTGCACCATGACGGCGTCTCTAGGGCGCTCTCCGGAGCCAGGTCCGGTCCAGATCATGCGGCTGTCGGCCGCAGCACCGTGCAGCCACCGTTCCAATCCCGCTGCGAGGAAGGGGCACACCGCAATCTGGAAGATCAGAAAGAACCACAAGACGATACTGGGTATTGAGTGGTCACTGTCATTGGGTGGCTTTAGTAGGTTAGTCGCGTATCCGGTAGCCTCATAGCGAGCCATGTACTTGATCTGCAGGACCATATTGCAAGGGGTGAACAACATCGCGAGGATGACGGCCAGCGCGGTCCCGAGGCTAGGAACAGCCTGAACTAGGACTCCTAGTAGAAGGAATATCAAGCCGCTGGCAACGCTTGACAGCTGGGCCTTCTTGAATAGTGTGCCACTGATGAGGGCTTGCGACGTGGACGCGAGGCCAGAGAGGATGAAGTAAGGCAGGACAATGCCGGCGCTCGTCTGCTTCTAAATCATGAATTTGAGGATCAGTGCACCGGTAATCCAGCCCGGTGCGTAGACAGAGGAGAAGCTGGAAAGGTAGGAGACCATGCGAGCCGCCTGGGGTTCCCATCTGCGGCTAGTAAACATCATGGCATCGATAAGCTGCGACATGCCCATTTCGCGCTCTGTGGCAATATAGCCTGTCAGGTGATACGAGATACCGAAGAATGCTAGCAGAACAGATACTCCCATGAAGTTGATGAAGGTATTTTGGTAGTCTCGGTTGGCCTCGGCCTTCCGCTCCTCTTCGGGTTGGTCCGTGAATAGCCACTCTTGCATGGAGTCCAGGGCTGAGGGTTCGACGTTAGCCTGCTCAAGGCGTGCGATCTCTGCGTCTAGTGCGCGTTGAAGCGGCAAGACGTAAATTTGGGGGTCATTGTCATTCTTGTCGACGTTGAATTTCCGGCCGAGCACGGCGTCGCCCCGGAGCGTGTAGTTCCAAATGCCGCCTTCGCCCTCGTTTGGTGACGCATGAAATACGACCGCACCGTAACAAGGAGTAGTGCCCTGGAAAGACACAGCACAGATCCGCCCCATCTCTATCGTGTCTACAGCTCGGTGTGCGGTCTTGCCAGCACGAATCACTGTGTCTTCGAGGGCGCTGATAACATGGTCGATATCCCCACCGGCGAGACCGTTGTTGACAAAGACGACGTTGGACCGCTGGCTTTCTGCCGCTGCCAGCCCGTCGCTAAGCGAACGGACAGTCCGAGGTTCCGCGATGCCGTATTTATTGCCCGAGCCCTGTAAATTCTGGCCGATGCCGAGGTAGATGGTCATCAAGAGTGGTAGGATTAGAGCCGCGTACAAGGTGCTAACAAAGTGACGCGAGACCAAGATGGTCAGGTCCTTGCCCGACAAGAACTTGACATGTGACCCGAAGCCGCTCTTTCGTGGCTTCATAGTGTGCAGTAGTTGTATGTAATGAACGCCGGGCTCGCTGTCGGCTGAAGAGGCCTGCTCCCTGCAGTTCAAAAGTGTCTTTTGCAGCAGAGCGATTAACCCCGAGTTTGGCAGTCGAAACTTCAGCAGGAGCAATAGTAGTTACAATGTTGATTATAAGAGAAGGAAGAAGTTGAAGTGCTATGTAATGTATTAGAGGTAGAGGGTATTTTCTAGACGCGGCGGAGCGCGTGTCTGATACTTTGAGAGTGGCATCCGTAATACTGTGTGCTATGTATGATCTACCTACTTCCCAATTTGGTATGATGGGGCGCTCTCAAAGCCCCTGCGCCAAGTCGAAGACTGGGCCACCTGCGCCGCACAGCTAGCCCTGCAAATGCAAGCCAAGGCGGAAAGCTCATCGACGAAGAAATCCAGCTCGCCAGCTCGCAGAGAGATAGCTGACGAACATGCCCTACTATGTAGCTCGAGGCTGACGAACATGCCCTAGCTCGAGCCGCCTCCATAGTATGCAGGCAAGCAGGTCCCCCCACCGTCAACCACGCGTTCGGGTCCTAAGCCAGGACCTGTCTGCATTGCTGCGCGATGCAGCGACCTTAACTCTGCCCTGCTACTAAGCTCAGTTGCAGACCATGGCTGCCTCTAAAATCTGCTCCGCGTCACCTTGTATTCAAAATGATACGAGACTTATCGGCGGAGAATTATGAGTTTTGATCTTTGCCCAACGTGGAGGACTAGGCAAGCCTGTGAGTCCTGCCGTTGATCGTGGAGCGCGGCATCGAGCCCAAAGGAGTTAGTGCATGCCTAATTTCGGCGAGATCAGCAGGCTGACGCATCTGCATTCAACACGACCTGTTAGGAGCCAAAGACAACTGAACTTCCTCCTTGGCTCATGAATGATTACGATCCTACGATTAGGGCAAGAGCTCGCAGCCAAGGCTGTGCAACTTTCTCTTCCGCCCTTGAGGTGTGCCTAGGTCGGCCGCATTATATAGACAGACATGGAGCCCACCTTCACCTGTGCCATTTTCCCCCATACTATTTGCATCGAAGGGCATCCATGATCCAAACCTCTTGACGAACGCACACTAACCTTCCATCGCGAAGCTTACCGACGATCATTCTCCTTTTTTGGGCTTCAACCCACGCTTAGCCCGATCAGTTACACATGTCCCAATTACCTGAAACCAACGACGTTGGTGTCTCGTCCACCTCTTTGGACAAGCTCCAAATGACTCCGGAGTGGGTTGACTGCCCCAACTGCAAACAACACGCTCAAACGAGCGTGAGGGGACGTAGCGACGGCAAGAAGCAGTTCATGAACATCTTTTGGTGGCCCCTTCCCAACCGCGAACATTGGTTTGAAGAAACCAAATGGTTCTGCGGAAACTGCAACAAACAGCTCGCAACACAGAAGCATGGCAAGAACCTACAGGTCCTAGTTTAGAGTTGTCGTGACTGCGATCAGAGAACAGCCAATATCAGCTTTTATTTGGCGGCTTCACATTAGCGTTGGAATAGCGTTTTCACGGCACGACGGTCCTCAGAGATATGTTGGGATACTTCGGCTTATCGGCTACACCTTAGGAGATACGAACATAGCCGACTTAGCCCCCAACAGTCCTAACAGTCCTCTTCTACTATCCCAAACGTGTTCTATATGCTATGTAGATCTATACTATTGAAAACTACGCTGCAACCAGGCTAGCTTTGTAACACTTCGCGCGGAGTAAAATGAAGATACATAGAGGGTTTGTGCCACAAGAAGTAGACGCCTTGTCTATTGATCCAATCTTCACTCCCTGTTGAGTATTTAATGTCGAAGTTCCATAACAGCCGGCAAAGGATAAGTCTCATTTCGGCATATGCAAGGCTGGGTTTGTGTTCGCGTCAGTTGAAGGAGCGATGACCGACTAGGAGTAGAGATGCACTCACTTCTTCCCAATGCAATTTCGTGGGCCAAAAGAAAACGGTTGGTACACTTGGGATTGATCTTGTGCAAACCGCGGGTCGCCTTGCCATCTCTCTGGGACGAACTCTTCAGGGTCCTTGAAGTAGGCGGGGCTGTGATACATCGACCACTGCCAGATGTCGATACTAGTCTAGAAGTGCTATCAGTATCAGATGTTAGATTCACTGAAACATCGTGACACTCACTCCTCCACGAATGTAATTGCCGAAGAATATGTTCCCTTCCGGGGGCGCTACACGTGTTGCGGCACCAGGGACGGGCGGGTAGATGCGGAGGGCTTCCTGGATACATGCGCCTAAGTACTCAAGTTTTTGCACGCTGAGCATGTCTATTTCCTCTTCGGACTTGAACGATTGCCGGACCTCCTCGGTAAGCTTCTTCATGGCATGCGGTGTACGGCAGAGATAGTATAAATGCCCGGCCAAGGCGGTCGCTGTAGTTTCAGAGCCTGCGATGACGAGAAGAGCTGCGTTGCCGTAGATCTCTTCTTTGCTGAGTGCCTTCATATGTCATTTATTAGCGAGATATATGCCAACGGTCATCTGAAGTGGGCTAGAAACTCACTGCTTTGTTGTTCTTCTCCGAGGTCATGGCGGTTATGAAATCAGGTCGATAAGCCCCCATTGCTAATCTCTTATCAACCAGACGCCTTGATGATTCGCGGTGGTTCTCTAACTTCTTCTTTGCACTCCGAGGGATTAATAGCGTTAGTAAAGTCGAGAAGAATCTGAACTGATGCATCAGGTGAATTATGATGGTCGTTTTGATGTTCACCAAGAACATAGATACCCAAGGATGGTAGTGGCCGACGGAAAGGGAGCCAAATGGCTCCCCAAAGGCGAGATCACCGATAATATCGAATGTGGTGAAGTTGAGCCAGGCAACTGCATCTAAGGCCTTGCGCCCACCATCTCCTTTGTCGTGTATTTGCTTGATGAGCAAATCGACATATTGCTTAATCAATGGCTGCTGCTCCAGCATAGCCTGCGCCGAGAACCCATGCGCGAGCACGCGACGTTGTCGTGAATGCGTACCTCGGTCGGCGCTTATCAAGGCATTATTGCCATCTGGGTAAAATAAAGGAGCTTTGCCGTTTTCGTTTTGGCCCGTCTTCTTGTGTCCGTTGACTTCTGCCCAAACATCTTGACCCATAAAAGACAGCCGGTTCGGCGCGACTCGGACGGCTTCTCCATACTTGGTATGGAGCTCTAGCATTCGAAGGTGACCGTTTCCGGTGGCGACCGAGAGTGAATATGGAATGCTGGAACTCGCCCCTTCAGAAATTTTGTTAATCAAAATTTATCCCTACGCTTTTGTTGTCTGGTAACACTTGTTGTATGCAGAATCATGCGTCGGGCAGTGTAAGGTAGACTCACATGTTCGTGGTCCCGGGTAATTTCGCAGTGGATGGAAGAACAAATTATATATTGTAGAGAAGAGAAAAGCCGCCAACCCCTAGCGAGATCAATCGACAACTTTGATCAGTCCATAGCATGCCTAAGTAGCCATTAGATGATAAGACTTACTACAATAGTAGCTAGCGCTAGCCAATACGTCAGCTGGGTAGAGCTGTCGAGTCTCTGGAAGCTAATAATAAGCTCCTCCGGGAGTATTCGCCAGTTCATCAACATGTTTGAGCAGCCTGGCTAAAGTAATAATGCAGTAAAAAGGAGCCTTCTGGCGATCTAGCCGTTGCAATCGGGAGAAGTTGGATTCTGCTTCGGTCTTTATATAATACTTGTCGGCGGGGCAGGGAAGGAATTGTAGGCTTGTGGCGGCGATAGCCCAAGCTGGCTGTAAGGGTTCACCGAGAGGAATTTATACATAATAGTTGTCAATCAGGCCTATCATATTAAATGTTTGTCCGCTGCAGACGGCATTTCTTGCCCAACAATCTCGTCTACTACCTCGGAATTACCGGGGAAGTCTTTAACGGCCGTTTTGGGGCCATAACAGCAGATGGCCCCTGTACAAGCCAGCTACTTGCGTAGAGTATCGCAATTCACATCCTGTTTGATTAACGGTCGGGGCACACATCACTCCGGGAGTCCGGATGCTGCCTTAGCCAAGCCACCCTGGAATGCGTATGGCCATCCCACTCGGACTAGCATTACAAAGCGACTGCCGCCTATATTGATTGAAATCTTTTGAGAATTCAATACAACCACCCTTGAACTCGTAAGACCATCCCACTCGGACTATCATTACAAAGCGACTGCCGCCCTATAGTTATTGATAGAATTCTTTTAGGAATTCTATACAACCACTCTTGAAGTTGTAAGACCATCCCACTCGGACTAGCATTACAAAGCGACTGCCCCCGTATATTCATGGAAACCCTTTAGAAAAGAAGTACGAGCTTCCTCTATGCACCAAAGCCTCATTCTCGAACCCACACTGTGTAAATAGCCTACCCACAATTCGCCAATCCCCGATACATCTAAATCAAGGGGTTGCAATGTCGCTGGGAAGAAGCTCCACGTTCTCGGCCACCTACCCTCATCCAGCCAGTCCTTGCCTATTTAGTGTCTTGGTTATTTTTTTTTTCTAAAAAAAATCAAAAAAATCGGGTGTCGCTACAAGGCCAATGCTAGATGGGAAACTTTGCTATGCGTGACGAGGCCATCAGATGTGACGCAGAACTTCACCTCCTAAGTAGCAGTCCGCACTAAAACCAACGCGTATTTGTCATCTTGGATTCGCCTCCTTTAAGGATTTTGTTCAGCCCACGATGTCCAACACTGCATTATCGTTGATGTTTTTTTTTCCAAAGAAATCTATTCTCACTCTACCCAAGAAAATGCTCTATTACAAGGCACTTTGCCAATCATATCTCCTCTAGAAGGGGCGACTAGAAGTCTCTCAGGCACGGTATATTCACGATTAACACGGCAGGGTGTTCCCCACAACTTGGCATTCGTCTGACCCACATTGTCAGCCCACATGGCGCGCTGCCGAAGCCCACATGGCGCCAATATGCCCGCATTGCCCACTGCCCACATCGCCCGCGTCAGTTGCTTTCGGCATCTCACACATTCTGCGCCGCTGCAATACCCTCATCACAAGATCGCGCAACGTGTCTAAACGCCGCGGGAGCTGAATCGCGGAGATGACATTCTCCTGCCAGGAACCCGGCTGCACACGAGTATACCAGAGACGGGAGCATCTCTTGCGTCATCAAAAGGACCACGCCAACCTCAGGCCATTCAGGTGCTTGATATGCCCAGCATCATTCAACCGAAAGTACGAAGAGTGCAGACGCCTAGATAATCCGTCACAATTGCCAATAATTGCCCGCTAACGCTTTTATAAAGGGACTTGCTCAGCCGCCATAACTCTCTTAGTCACGCCGATTTACAAGCGCTTCTAAAACCAGAATCGGTGGACGCTTCTGGCACGGTCCTCTATAGTGTCGTTAGAAGTGCCACTAATTCCAATGACTCGCCTGCTCACCTCCAAGCACCACTCTATAATGCTCAACGATATGGAAGCCTAGCCCTAGATCGTCAACTCTTCGACGCAGCTCGCCAGAAGCGGCTCGAGGACCTCTACTTCGCCGAATTCCACCCCCATTGGCCTATCTTGCATCGGCATACGTACCAACACACTTCTCAGCCATCCTGTCTTGTAGAGGCAGTTCACGCTGTGGGTCTGTGGTTAGTTAAAAGTGCGGAAGCGAAGAATGAGGCAGCGCTTCTTCACGAAAAACTATTTATACTCGCCCAGAATAAGCTTCTTGTACGGGACCACCTCATCGCGAGAAACTAGCATAGATGGTTCTTACTGACCTTCATGGCTTTCATTTCAGGCTATCGAAAGAGGTGACCAGCCTAGAGCGCCTCGGTCTGACCTCTTGGCGACTTTTCAGGCTTTGATGCTTTTAGCAATTCTTTCGTTGTATATGGGGCTGGATGCATTTCCATCGCTCGTCATCATTACCAAAAATATCATGGGTCTTTGTGCGAATGCTGGAGCTTTTGATCAGCAGAAAATAGATGCAGAGAATACAGACGCCATAACGCAAGAGCAGTACCAAAGGTTTGTCAAACTTTGTTGCTGCTACTGCGATCGATCCATCTCTCGCTCTAACATGCCTGCAGATTAGCTCTCGTTCAGTTCAAAATGTTGGTCCATATAAACTCGCTCCTCGTTTCCCACTTTCCACAATTCCGGCTCTTTGAGATCAATCCTCAAATACTAAACGTCCGGATCCCATCACCATTAAAGGCATGGGATGAGAGCGACCAAAACCTGAGCGTGGAGAAGGAACAACCGATACTAGTGCGGAGCTTATTCTCAGAAAACTCGACTCCTCTCACATACCAAGGGCTAGCCAGGATTACTGCATGGGACTTTACCACCGGAATGATACTGTGGTCTTTCTTGAAGAGACACCCTGGTGAAACCCTCATCATTACGACTCGTAGAGCTGCTCCATTCTTATTTGGACATTGTCAAAGACCATGCTTTATATAGGTTTCGGTGAATTGCATCCGCGACTTGATAGCAGCTAGCGACAGTAACCTTGCTTGAACTAACGTTCCGAGGGGGTTGCTAAGGCGCATCTCGGCGTACAAGGACAAGAGGCTTAAAAAGAATTGCTACAATAGGACTAGAGATATGACAAATTAAAGCTGCAGATTTCTTTCTGTTCTTTGAGATATGGAACTAGTGCCGCCAAAGGAAGGCTTCAAGATGCTAGACCAACCTCTCCGTTGATGGAAAGCTTGGTTCATATCTCAATTTTGGGAGCCATTCAAAATTTCTCCACGAAAGGCCGAATGTCCAATTCCTGAGTAAACGCAGACCGATGCTGAGTGTGTAGGTGCCAGTAGGTATCGGCGATCTACCGAAATGTCAGCATTCTATAGAAAGCAAAAAAGAACCTAATCCGACTCACGGCGTCCGGGCTGATCTTGCCGTCCTTTACACCACCATTCACGGTTGTGTAGCCTTTGGTCCTGGGTATATCAATCACGCCATCGACGATGGCGTGCGCAACATGCACGCCTTGAGGTCCGAACTCCCTGGCCAAGGACTGGCCCAGAGCTCTTCTTGCGTTCAATCCGGCTGCGGCAGCAGCCCACCGAGCAGAACCCCGAATTGACGCCGTAGCTCCCGTGATGAGTAGAGTAGGGGGATAGGCGGCATCAGCGACCGAGTCCAGAAGCAGGGGGATGGTCTTTTGAGCAAAGATGAAGAGCCCGCGTCTATGCAACTGTTTAGCATATCGAGCTCCGGTCCATATCGGTGGCTTGGGGGCGGGAGGGCATACGCATTATTGGCCAAGCTGGCATCCCAGTCCTCGGCCTTTAGTTCTAGAAAAGGCGCCAGCTTCAATCCGCCACCCACATTGTAGACAGCAACAGCAAGCTTATGATCTGGCAGTTCGCGGCGAATGGTTTCGAAGGCGGTGTCCAGCGACTGGGCATCGGCGGCATCAGCGGTAATTCCAATTGCCTTCCCGCCCGCCTTGGTAATTTCTTCCACGCCTTCACGGTACGACTCAGCTGAGCGGGTCAGCAGGACAACCGGATAGGCCTTGGAAAACCGGACTGCGGCTGCCTTTCCTACTGCAGTGTAAGTACCTGGCGTTTCTCTGAAACATTTACAGCCTCAAGACCTACCTGTGCCTGGTCCCGCACCAATTACTACGACGAAAAATTTGGTTGACATCGTGATTCGGTCGAAATCAAAGATATGAAGAGTGATGGTAGTTGAGAGAGTAACTCTCGTTCCAGCGGTGGGCAAAGTTTGTCTTGAGCTTCGGATTTCTAATCAATATGTGACGCAATCCCACCCACTTTTGCGAAATGCTTCGCACCGGAGCCTCGGGAAATCTATTGGCGTGCGGAGCATTAGCCTATGGCAGCACCACCTCTAAGCCCGGCCCCTAGGACAGTCATGTGGTGTAAGCAGTCGCCGCGCTCCGCCCTGCGTGAGATGTAGGTATGTCTACTTCTTTTCCTCTAAGCCATATTCCGTCTCAACCTCTGTCCGCAATGGGATATCTCTCTCAAACAGAGACAGTATGAACCCTAGGCCTGCAAATCCGATACACACATAGAAGATCTTGGTGAGAGCATGCTCAAAGGCGACTTGGATCTGAGACCGAATAGGCTCTTGGTAAGATTCTACAAATGCCTTGGTTGCGAGGGTAAAGGCGTCGCCTTGCAGGAACAGCTGCTGCACCTCGAGGTTCTCGATATTAGCGGATTCCAATATCGCGTAATGATTGAATACAGCCCCAGCGATCGCGATACCCCACACGTAGCTAAAGGCTCGGATCCACGTCCAGGATGCCGTGGCAGCCGCCTGGTCGCTTTCTTTTGCGCAGCCCTGGAAGGCTGGGAGGAGAGTGGTGATGATGCAGCCTATGCTCACCGCCCCCGGAATCTGCACGCAGATGTACTTGGCCACCGGATCATCCTTGCGCAGGAGCGACAGCGCGGCGCAGCCAACGGTGAAGATAGCGAAGCCGACAACGTGCAGAAATTTGTAACGACCCCACTTCGACATAGCCATAGCGCAGAGCACGAGGCTCGGGAGAGCGAAGAGACTGAAGGGCAGCATTAGGACAGCCGCCCAGGACGGTTCGGCGCGTACCACTGCCTGGAAGTAAATTGGCGTAAAGAAGGAGATGCTGTACATGAGGGCGCCGATGATAAAGGTGTTTATGAAAATAACGATGGATGTTGTTGTGTGCTCCTTGAAAATACGCAGGGGCAGCAGGGGTTCTTTGATCGGCGCGAGGCCCTCCAGGAAGAAGAACCCGATGATGCCGAGGAGGCCTAGGATCAATGGAACCAGGATCTGGGGTGAGCTCCAAGCATATACTGGCCCAGCCCAGGTCAAAGCGATCAAGACAGAGACAGTGGCGGCCGTGAGTAGAGTGTTGCCGATCCAGTCGATGCGACGAAGTCTCGACGACACCGAGTCCTCTTTACTCCCTTTGACGCGGAGAAAAATGAACAGCAGTACAAGTGCGACGGCGCAGATAGGAAGGTTGAGATAAAATACCTAAAGCCATGTCAGCGGCCCAAGCAACGCGACATGGTACGGAAATGACACCAAAGAGACGGCTGAATGCCTGAACGTACCCATCTCCAGGTTGAGTATTGAACAAGAAGACCACCGATCGAAGGCCCAGCTAGTGACGCAAGCCCGGAGACCGACAGCATCATACCCATATATTGGCCGCGAAGCCTGACAGGCACGAGGTCGGCAATGATGATTTCGGTCATCATCAGGAGGCCTGAACCGCCCATTCCCTGTATGCTCCTACCGGCAATCATTGTGGCCTATCGCAGTTTGTCTGGTGAGAACGATGGAACAAGAGACACGAGGGTGAAGATGGGTATGGCGAGTAGGGATTACCTCGTTGTTGGCGCCTCCACAGAGGCCACTGCCGAGCGTGTAGAGCCCGAGGATGAAGAGGGTAAGTGTTCGACGGCCGAAGAGATTCGCAAGCTGTCCCAGGAGGGGAAGTACGGCGGCTCTGTTTGGTGTCATGCTGAGTTAACTAGCTTGCTTTGGCATATGACGCTGTGGCGCCGAGGTGTCATTGATGCCTCTTACCCGGTAAGGAAATGAACATTAGAGATCCAGACATAGTTTCGGCTGCCTCCAACATCTTTAATGATATATGGGAGAGCTATCGTGATGATTGTGTTCTCCAGACTAGCCAGGATATTGGTTACGGTCAAGGATATCAAGATCATCCAGAACCGCGAGTCGGGCTTCCAGGCCGGTACATGGACCGGCGCCTCTCCCTCTTCTGCCTTCTGGGTCGTCGCGGCATAAGACTTCTCGTCACTTGTCTGGGTGTCATGTCCGTCATCGGAGGGCGAAGGTTGGCGAGGAGAGTCCATCACGACCGAGGGCGACATCTCGTAGACGAAAAAGAGGAAAGGTAACCAAAACAAGACGCGGCCGGGAGAGCATATGGGATTCACTGGCTTCGAGAAAGGAAAGTGCCAACAATAAGTCCAGCGCGAGCGTAGCAAGAAGATATACACGGTGAGGTGATCGATTCAGGGGAGGTCAGCGCAAATATCGATTACCTGGATGCTAGGTATCCATCAGGCCCGAACCATTCGGACTGCAAAGAGCAATCAGTGCCATCATATTGATACCCCAAGACCACATAACTCCTTCGGGATCCTCTAGATATCTGCCAGCAGTCATGCATTTGATGCTAATCGTCAGGGCCTCGGGGAGGGAGTTACGTGATTGGTCCTCGGTGCGGGCTCACCAAGCATGTTTATGTGTACTTGCGGAATACGGAGTGGTTCTCACCTCGCCGTAGCGCTAACGTGCTTTGGCACCGCCGAATTTCTGTGGTACAAGACGAGCATTTGATTGGTTCTCGGTGCGGCATTCCCGAAATGTACTAGAGCTGACTGCTTATTGAGCCTCGATACATGCGTTTAACCGGCAGTAACTGGATAGTTAATAATGACAAGACTCCATAATTGCTAGCTCCATGCTTCTATCGAGTCTCTTGCCCCGCTCGTCTCGTCTGTGGCGCCGCCAAAAGATCCTGTGCTAGTGTCTCAAACGATGGATCAAGGAGAATGGGGAGAAAGTTATAGAACCTTTCCGCGCGAAACTTGCCGCGCCAGTCTTGATGCGAGATTACCCGAAGTCTTGATTCTTTCTCTCCTTTCACGCAGCGACCCGCGGCTACTTTTTCGCCCGCTCAGTTGACGGTGTTGCATCACTCTAAGGCTTGTCCTCTGCATTGGCGGATTTGATTCGACGGGATGGGATCGCCGCAGACTCCGTGTTTCGCAGCCCCAGAGCTGCCGAAAATTCGTAGATTACGTACTGGTAAGTCTAGGGATAGTCCCGGCCCCCTCAACGGCTTGATGCTGGTCATTTTGATACGACGTCGCCGAGGTCGCCCAAGCCGTGTTGATGAATTGCTCACGTGCCCCTGTCGTTAGGTTGTGTTCGGTGCAAAGCCAGGCGTCTGAAATGTCCCGAGAACAAGCCAGCCTGCATGCGTTGCATCCGGTCCGGCCTCGAATGTAGGTATGTATCCAAGGGCTCAGCCTCGGAGAAACAGCCGCTTCGTCCACTCCTTCCGGTTCTTGCTGCATCAAAGCTGCCTCTTCTCGCGGCCGCCCCCGCAGTTGTCAAGATATTGCCCGACGAGGCACTGTATGTGGACCACTTCAAACATAGAGTCGCCCAACAACTGGGCACGCAACGCCCCACCAACTTCTGGCTGCACACGGTTCTACGGGAGTTCGTCCAAGATGAGGGCATCCGGAGCTGCGTTATCGCCCTCGGCGCCTTGGGCCGAGCCGTATCTCACGCCCCATCCAGCGTGCCCTTATTCAAGGTGCCACCCGCCCGCTCCGAGCACCAGAGGAAAGCCATGAAGTACTACGGGGAAGCGCTAGCAGGCTTCCGCAGTCGCATCTCTTTGCACAACTCGCCACCCCGCAGCATCCTCATTTTCACCATGCTTTTCTTAGTCTTTGAGGTCTTCCAGGGAAACACAACCGCCGTAGACAGACTTATGGCCCATGTATCTGTCCTTCTCAAAGACTTTCTCCTCTACAGCGCCGACGGCAAATCCTCTTCCACAATTGCTGGATCATCCGATGACGACGGCGTCATCGCCGGCGAGTTGTTGTTCGCCCGCACGGTTGCCTTTAGCTGCTTCTTTTCTCCCATGTACCCGATGACAGAGCAGAGCACATTCCTCTGGCGGTTCGCTCTCACCGATGCGTCTATCCCAAACCCAGAGGAGAGCAACATAATATTCTGGAGTAAACTGTGGAAATGCGTCACCATGTCGGCGGTATCACACGCCCGCATCTCACGTCGAGTTTCATTAGGAGAGCCCACCCATGTCGGTTCCGCGTTACACAGAGAGCACGAAGCACTACTCCGACACTTGCTACGCTACAGTATCGCTTTACAAGAGAAGCTTGCCCAAGAGAATGATCCGAATAGCCGGTTGCACATGGACCTCGCTAAAGTCGGTATCGACGTTTCGGAGATCGCCATTCGCTGCTCTTTCGACCCAACAGGTGCTATGTGGGACGCTAAGCGAGATGTATGTCTCAAAACACTTAAAAAGAACCAAGCTCTCGTGGATGCCGATCCTCACGGTCCAACGACACGAACCATACTCCTCGACGGCATGTTTCCGGGTGTCCTAGTTGCTGCGAGGGGGAGCCGTGATGCGGAGGTTCGATCGACGGCAATGGCTCTGTGCAGATCCCTCGTCACTGCGTCTTCTAGCTGGGATGTCAAAGGGGTGTTTTTGGGAACACATGCACTCCTGGAAGCTGAAGAGGCTCACCGAGACGCCGACGGCCGTATCCCGTGGGATGCTAGGTATGAATGGACTGAAGGGCATTGGAACAATGCGAATGACGAGTTTCATGTCACACTTACCGGCAACCTTCGAGTAGAGGGGAAATTGCGGGAGGTAAAGGTCGTCCTCCGACCCCGAGATTTTAATCTGATATGAAGAAGGGTTCATATGGGACAGGAATAGATCAGGGTTACCGCTCAATTGCCTCTACCCACCGATTTTCAGACTGTACAGGCTTCAGTCGTTTAGATATTGTGCCCCAAAGCAAGTTAAATTTCACCGCAGAAGTCGAAATCACGGGTGAGTGTCTTTTGTGACCTTGGCTTGGAGGTTCCCCGGCGCTGCGCTGCAGGCTAGCTCTCATGATCACTATATCTACCTAGTCCTCTGGGTAGGTTGGGTGCTAACAAGCATGGCCCATTACCATCCCACACGTGGCTACTAGCAATAGCAATGAAGAGAGAGAAAACTTGTGGGGGCTCTGTCTTTGAACGCTTCGATCTAACGCACTGCCGAGAACCTTTTCAGTATCTTCAGTCTAGCTTCCGCGTACTTATACATCTATCTAAACCCGGTCTCTTGCAAATGATACACCTTTGTCCACCCCTCCAAACCCTATGACATTACTGATAGCATATACATTCTTAAGCCAGAACCTCTAGGATTGTTTTAGCAACCCCTGCGGCCGAAGCGGGGTTCTGGCCGGTAATAAGTCGCCCATCCCTTACGACATGCGCCTCCCATACCTGGTCAGCCTTCGAGTAGCGACCACCACTTTCGGCATTTAGTTTATCCTCTAGGATAAATGGTACGACGTCTCCGAAGCCGAGTACGTCGACCTCTGCTCGGGAGAACCCAGTAACATTCTTTCCCTTGACAATGTGGTCGCCGCTAGAAAGCTTCACGTTCGCCAGCGCTCCCACTCCCGCACAATCGGCGGCGACAACCTTCCCCTTTTCCCAAAACTCAGCAATCAGGGCCTGAGAGATCTTGTCGCTGGCTAAGTCGAACATTGGCCCGTGGCCGCCTACGACGTATAGAGCGTCAAACTCATCGGCCCTGCCAAGGAACGAGCTGAGCGTTTCAGTATTCTGATAGATGCTCTTCTCATCGTTGAGGAAGTTGATTGAGTTTTCCTCTTTGTACTGATCGACCGACAGCTGGATTGACGTAGGATCCGGTACTGTGGCACCGCCTTTGGGCGAGGCATAGGACAGCTCGTACTGAGGCGAAAGAGTATAATACGGATCCGCAAACTCAGGCTACGAAGGTTAGTCAGTACACAAAACCGATGCTGATCCGAAAATAGGCTTATACTGACAAGCCAGAAGCCAATATCAATATCCTTCCCAGGGACCTTATTGATAGAAGTGACGAGGAAGAGGATTTTCTTCGACATTGTAGCGGGGAACAAGCGATATGCAGAATATCCTTTGTGAGATGAAGTGCAGCGTTGAATTTGAGTAGTGTGTACGATGCGATTCAGGAAACTTGAATGTGGTACTGCTGTAGTAGATTTATGGAAGCCAGATGCGATGATTCCCTCATTATACTTATATTGTACGAAGGCAGTGGCCCGATTCATTTACAGTAGGTTGTCCGAAGAGGGCTTGTATTATCCAGGAGCAACTCCGCACCAATCGAAGGCCCCACCCCCGGTCCTCCCCTCGCCTCCACGGCCGTTGCTCGGCTTTCAAGCTTGGGCTAGCCAATCAAGGAGCGTGAATGATTCAGCAACATTTCCTCGGATGTTTCTCGGACCTAGTGTAGCGTGACCAGAGCCTAGGAGTAACTCCTAACCAATCGATTTTTCGGATCTATGTCGGAGTCCCCAAACGTAGCCGCCGGCAGTTAGCAGTTGCGAAATTGATACCATCGCTACAACCATCCGAGGCCTACATTGTTTATCGCCAGTTTCACACCTAGCATGAAAACTGAAAAGATAATGGAAGATATCTAAGTGCTTGCACTTTCTGCTCCCGGTCGGATATACTAAATTGCTCGAAATTGGGGGACTCGTTGCAGCCGTCAAGGCCAGGCCATTGTTACATGCTTGCAGGCTACTTACGATGTTGCTGGTATATAAGTTAATCAGCATCACCAATTCCTGGCGAGGCTTGGGCATTCTGTTCGTTCTATATCTGCTCCCCTTGCCACGCCTCTATCACGAACTCGGCGCACCTTTCTCCAATCATGTAAACGGGCGCAGCGGTAGAAGCGGTCGCCGGCCTAGGAAGTACGCTTGCATCCGCAATCCTCAAGTTGGGCACCCCGTGAACTCGCAGCTTCTGGTCCGCCACGCCGTCCTCCTTGTTGCGACTCATCCGGCACGTGCTGGAAGGATTGTAACTCCCCGTCACCAAGCGTTTTACATACTCATCGATGTCCTCGTCGGTCACGGTCCGCCATGCGCCTTCTTGCGGAGGCACCGCCCGCCGAATCTTCTTCTTCTCCTTCTTACTCTTGCTTTTATCCAGCACAGCATCTAGATGCTCTAGCTCCATCCCTGGCGCCATCGCCAGCGGCGCCGGGTGTGGATAGTCCGACTCGGAGGATGAGAACTCATCGGCTAGGCGCATGGCAAACCTTACGGCCATGCGCATACGGGCAGAGTCGCGCTCATCCGCTAGCAGTGGGAGAATAATTCGGAGTGGCGCGTCCGGGTCAGTGCCGGACGTCAACTTCACATAGCCCGTAGTGAACGGCTGCACGAGCGCGGCGTTCCATGTCAAGCATGGGACACCAGGAACGCCGTGCTCAATGAGGGTGCTGATAGGATTGACCATGATCTCAAGGTCCACAACCTCGTCGTCGTCTCGAGGGCTACGTACCGCTAACGTCGACGGATTAAGTGTGGCCGAGTGTACAAAGGCGGCGCAGTGCTGGCCGCAGGAACCAAGCAAGCCGGTGCCTCGGACAAACCACAGCAGGAGGTGCCAGAGGGCTCCGACCGTCTGCATCACGTGGAAGGTGTGTTTAGTCGGGAGTTCGGTCATGATGGGCACGAGAGGATGCGTACTCAAGTTGGCGCCGACAGCAGGGAGATCTTGCACCACGGGGATGGCATTGGCCGTAAGGTGGTCCTTGGGGCCGATGCCACTGCCTAGAGTTAGCGACCACGGCACAATGAAGGAACGGAGGAACGAAGGAAACATACCTGAGCATCAGAAGCTGTGGAGAGCCAAGAACACCGCTGCAGATGATAATCTCTCGGTGGACCCTGACCAGGACTTCAGGCCCTCCACTGACCGGCCGCACCCATACGCCATCAACCCGTGTCCTACCACCCCCGAACTCGAGCTTTGTTGCCATGGCACCGGTACAAACCGTCAAATGCCTCTGCCTCTCGTTCACCACCCCTGCGTCTAGCCACGCCGTCAGTGCAGAGCTCCTTACTCCCCTCGCATCGACCGTCGACTCAATTCGCCCATACCCCTGTGAAGTAGTCGCGTGGATGCTCTCGCCCTCCTGCCTGCCTAATCCAACTCGCTCCATCACATCCTCCACATACTTCATAGACCCTAGATCTGCCGGCTGCCTCCTTTTTATACACTTTTCGACCCTCTCAAAAGCTGGCTCCACGTGGCGCCACGTCCAATTCTCTAGCCCTAGATCTCGTGCCCAGCCATCATATTGTGCGGGTGACCCTCGCTTCCAAACCATCGAGTTCGCACGACTTGTACCGCCAAGTAATTCACCCGCGACGAGCTTCACGCTGCGCCCAAGAAGGTGCGCGTTCGGCTCAGACTGCCGGCTGACGACGCCACGCTGCAGCAGGCCAAGCAGCGGAATGCGCGACAGCATGCCGAGGTTCGCTCGTCCCTTCTCCAAGACAAGGACTGATACTGTGGGAGCCACAGAAAGCCGCTGCGCGATGAGGCATCCTGCTGTTCCGCCTAGATCCGCACGTCAGCTGAGAGGCATGCGTCGAATGTACATGGGGAACCTGCCGCCTACAATGATGTAATCAAATGTCTTGTCCGCGACATCGCTTACTGTGCGCTCAGGATACGAACTAAAAGGCCACATGATAGTAACTCTACGCACAAGGGCTTGACGAGAGTTGCCGCTCGACAGGACTTTTTCGTTGTTGTTCGGCGGCAGGATTGGATATATGGGACGGCACAGAAAACTGATCAATCAGCATGAAGCGGAGACCGGACTTACCTAATACCGTGAGCTATACTCGGTTAGTTCTATATCCGTACATGAGTTAGTATCCCTCGAAAGTTCTTTATGGGAATCCTGACCTTACATAAATAGCAAGGCCGTTCCTCTACTCGGGGTAAGTATAGATGATATCGTCGTGGGCCGGAACGGGTAAGACAGGACAAGCGGTTTTCCAGTGAGGGTTAGGGTTGACAGAGAGGCCGAATCTAGCCCGCCCCTTCTCCGATTTTCGTCTAGTGGGAATCGCTGATACTGTCCAACATATTATGCACGAGTGGTATAAGAGCAAGTTGTGACAAAATACGCATCTAGTACAAACGAGTTCAGGGACTGGTCCTAAGGAGCCGAAGATGGTCACCATGGTCCCGTAGACCGCGCCCTATGCTCTGTGATCTATAGTTTCATAATGGTTGACTGACATTGTAGGGAGGGCAATCACGTATGAGAACTCGTCTTGGCAGCGGCTCCTCCATGGTGGCTGAGGCAACCGTGACCCAAACATAGGCCTGGCAGTTCGACATGGTTCTGTGTGTGATCCCGGCTCATTTACTTGCACGACCAATTAATTAGGGCTTAGCTGTCCTGGAGCTTGTTTCGGCGAGCATAGCCGGGGCAAATACTATCCGTCTTAGGAGATGCAGTACATCGTTAGACGCTCAGCTGCCAAGCCACATGGCCTTGGCGGTGCCACCTGGGCGCCTGTGCAGCAATCATGGATAAATTGGTCTACCTCTGGCTGGCCGCCCCTTCTTCCAACCACCGTCTTGCCGTGTGAACTTCCTTCTCGCGAGCGCGGCGCCTGGGTCGGAACGGATCCATAGTCCTCACTATGGCCCCCATCAGCTTTTATCTCTTCCTCCTCGGATGCGCTTCACATGTTTCTGCTATCGAAACAGTGAGTATAAATGGGTTGTTCCCATCCGGTCAACATGCTTGCGCCACCGCCTGCGTTTACACTGTAAACGCCTTTGCTACCGACGTCGGAATCGCTCTGTCATGTGGCAGTCCGTATGACAACAACTGCTTCTGCGCTACGGAAGCGGCTTCGGCGTCGAAGGCGAGCGCCTTTTTATTGAGCTGTGCCACTAGTAAATGTTCGGCTGGCGACAGATCGCAAGACCTGACGGCGATGCACTCTTTCTACGCTTCTTACTGCATGAATGCTGGCTACACCCAGCCTGGTGCAACCGACTGGTACACTGCCGAGTCTGGGCCAACTCCAGCACCTGGCCAGACGACATCGAATGGACCAACTCAGACGACAACACAGCTCACTGTCGTCACCCATACAACGCCCAGCTCGGCGGTAGCCACGCAGCCGCAGGGTAAGTTCCTGCTTCTGCTCATGATGGCATTTTTGCTATTATAAGTATATCACCCGTCGTTTAGTAACTGGTCAATTTATCTCCCTGAATTGCTTCTCACAAGTCTCTTGGCAGTTACCGTGAAAGCGACATCCACTCTCTGGGTGGACTCGAAAGGCTCCGTTGTGCCCGCCCCGTCGGAGTCCGAATCTGGTCCAAATAAGGTTGCACTGGGAGTTGGTCTCGGTGTGGGAATTCCTGTAGCGATTGCTCTTGCCAGCGTTGGAATTTGGTTTGGCTGCCGTCGACGCCCAAAAACTCTGCCCGCTCCGCCGGACGAGCAGCTCGACTACCCCGGCAACCAACCGATGGTGGCACCCTATCATCCCACTCAGTATGGAGGGTTGACATCGGCGGTAGTTAGTAACCCCTCCCCGGGTCCAGTACCTGAAAAAGAAGTTTCGTCGAAGATGCATAGCCCACCGCTAGGCCAGGAGCGAGAGCTGACCGGGGAGGGTTTGCGGAGGGAGCTGAGCGGCCGAGAGATGCAGAACTCAACCGCGATCATCCCGTCAAGCCTGCCTAGTACAGCAATAAGCAATCACGAGATGAGTGGAGCAACCATATCGGGGGAGTTGTCGGGACAATCATGGAGCCCACAGCCGGGAGAGCTGTCAGGACAGGGATGGAGTCCACCCCCAAGAGAGCTAGCTGGACAGGGATGGAGTCCGCCCCCGGGTGAATTAGCGGGACACGGAAGGAGTCCGCCGCCGGGCTACGAACATATGGGCGGTGCTGTGTACAATCAGCCTCAGGGACAAGGGCAGCAGCGGTGGGAGATGGGCTAGCATTGTGGACTATTTATCTCCGGTGTGGGTAACTTTGCCACGTGAAGGAATTTAATAACTAGGAGCCAGCCTTTATTGTACAGGATAATTTTCCCTGGCAAGCCTCGGAACTAGAGCTGTAGACACAATATGGAAAAGCTTCAATCTACAAGGCGGATACCAGAGCCAATATTCTCAAGGCACAATGACAAACTAGGAGTAGGAGTAGTCAGATCAAACTCGTTCAAAGGTACCGACACTCAGGGCTACTAGAGCCTCATGCGGACCTGGTACGTAAATCCCTTACATCTCGGTTATTATCAGTTTTCGAGAATGTATGGCCCAGCTCATCCCTTAAGAACTTATTAATACAACGATATTTTCTCTTTAACGCTGCCCTGTCTCTCTTCACCCCTCGGTGTAATGTACCATGAAAACCCCTCAGTCGTCTAGCTTTTTGACCAGTGGCTGAATAGTCGTCGATAGTTTGCACAAAGTGGTATAAAATATGCTCCTAAATTATTCTTATAGAAAGTTATATTCAGTTACCTATCTCCACTACTAAGGAAACCGAACTCCCTTTGATCAGCAATAAATTACGAACAGGCATAGGTCAAGACTACTTTCTACATCACCTTTTTGAGCACCTTATTCTTTAGACGAATAGATATTGCAGAAAGTTGATTATCAGTTTGTGAAGCACTTTTACTTAGAATCAAAACAGTTTATGTGTAGTCCTTATCAGCTGTCTTCTCAGATTCCCGTAGCTTAGAGCATCTTTCTCATGTCACGAACTATGGCCCTTGCTATGTAAGACAGGACTTCACGAGACTCCCACACAGGCAGCACTACGCATATTATAGCGCTGATCCATATCCAAATAAAGGCAATGACGACATATGCCTTGAAGAATCCCAAGCTGAAAGTGTAACCGGTGCCGTAGAGCGTAAATGGCAACAGGACTAGGAAACCTAGCGCACCAATAGCAAGCGCGGTCAATGCGAATCTGCGCTGAGATCGCACTTCTTCCGGAGTTAGCGCAGAAACCGGCACTATTGGCTCCCTGTTTGGGCGTGTAAAATGTGTGGTGACGGTGCCGCCCTCATCCTCTCCGGGAAGGTAGGCTTGTGTGGCGGCTACCGTCGCTCCCTCCTCGAGCTTCGCCTCATCTATTTTGGTTTCTGCATCATCTGCAACATCTTCAACCACGCCTACAAGTTCCACAGGATGTTTCTCGGGAAATAGAAAGGTCAGGGAGACGATGGAGATAGCACCAACGCCAAGGGCCACGCAGTCTCCGGCAAGCGAATTGTAGGAGTTACCGAGCGTCGTAATGTTGATGGCCCCGGACCGAAGCTGGGCGCACACTAGCCAGGTGATGAGGCCGCTGCATAGGGCAAGGATGGGGCTCACTTGTGCTGCCAGAGTGCTGGTTCGGTCCCACAAAACAATGGCTGCCATGGGGAACGAGCCACCGCCCATCAAACAGCCAAAGATCTTGACCAAGAAGCCAAGCGAAATGCCAACGGCCTGGAAGATGCAGCAGATGACGGCAAGTACGATCCCGTATGCTAGGAAAGTTGCTATGTGAGCCCATTTCTTTGAAATTAGGCGAGGGACTTGACGTACTAAATAGACCAGCAATAGAAGCGATAAGTAGCTTCTTATTGGTGGCTGAAGGACTGATATAAGCTTTGTAAATGTCGAATGTCATTAAGGAGCTAGCCGCGATGCTCTCCGCCGATGTAGACGAGGTGATAGCCATGAAGAGAAGCGTAATAATAAGTGCAGCACCGTGTTGACCCATGATGGCGATGGCAGCTGCAGGTGCGGCGAGACCGTTACTGACTTGCGCACTAGTCAGGGTCACAGGAAAGATGTCGGAGTCTTGCAGTGCCGCAGCCGTCAGACCCATGCATGTCGCCATGGCGAATGGAATGGCATACCAAGCCACGCTTCCCAATACGTAGCCGCGAACGGCGGTTCGTGGGTCTGACGCAATCACTCGTTGCCAATATGCTTGGTCTGTCCAGATGGCCGAGAAGCTTCCAATCAAGATCGTCATAGCCGTGACCAAGCCCTCCGATGACTTGACCGTGAAATAGGAGCCGTTGTAACTGTCAGCTTCTGTAGCTGGGTTCTCTGATTGTTTCGACAGCAGATCGTAGAGTGCTTCTGGGGAGCCGATGTGTGGGCTGGTCGTATAAACAGAAAACATGAACGTGAAAATACACCCATAGAGAAATGTAGTATGAAGGTAGTCGCAAATAAAAGTTGATCGAAGGCCGCCAACGACGATATACGATTGCACGGCGACGATGAGTATGAAGTAAGATGCCCAGATATTCATCCCCGACAAAGCGACAAACACACTGCAGCCCCCCGTCAACAGCGCAGAGCCATTGACAAAGTTAGATAGCAGACCTAGAGCGGTGTAGATCTTGTGTGCGAGCTTGCCATGCCTAGATAGCACGATTTCTGGAGCAAACTTGCAATGTTAGCCTATGAAGTCGCCCACAGTCGGTACCTCACCCTCCTTGGTTCACGAACCGGGGAATGTATGCGCATTGTTAGCACCCTTTTTTACGTGATATGCCGTGACTGCGAAGAGCAAGGTTTGGCAGCTTCCGACAGCACCAAACCACAAGCCACCGCCAACCCCATAGGAAAAGGCCAAGGTGCATGAAGTCAGAAGGGTTGTTGCATGAGTCCAGCTTGAGACGATGCCGGCTGCAATCATGCCTAAAGAGGAGTTCGTTAGCGATTCAGAGGGTATTTAGCTGCACGAGAACTTACCGGGTTTGACCGAACGGGACGCTGCATTGAATTCCTCAGTCGACTTGAATGTGTTGTATTGCGCGTATCGATTTTGCACGAGTGTGATAAGGATCATGATGATACAAAATGCTGCACCCAAACCAGCAACTAGGCCGTAGCCTACGCTGGGTTGGAGTACTTGAAGTGTGCCCTTTGCCTCGGCCATCTCAAATGATGCGTAGATTGGACGGGTGCGCTCAATTCCGACGGGCTCTGTGGGCTGGAGCCTAAAGAGGAGGGAAGAAAAAGCAAGAAGAAAAGCCTACGAGCGCATCGAAAGCACTTGTTTAGAGTGTGATCTATGTCTTAGTCTCTAATGACAATTCGACTGGATATATGTATTCTTTCCGGGATAACTGATTGATGTTGATCGATAGATTCAACCCCCGGAGGAATACACCCAGAGCATCATCTGCCAAGAAGCTAGCTTATCGAAGAGAGACGACAGTATGTAACCTTGGTCAAGTGGGGAAACGGATATCTTTTCTCGCCTGTGTAATTAGCAAAGCGGAGACCCGAGTAGGTAGTGCGGAACCCCGATATCTCTTATCTCTCTTCCTCTTGGCTAGTTGTAACATATTTGTAGGGAGCCCGGCAATCCCAGAGTTGGTGTAGGTGGGCTGCGCGAAGATCCATAGCGGAAGCCCTACCAGATTGACGGAAACCCGACGACACTAAACTTTGAAAGGTATAGGGCGGTTCTTCAGATAGTTCGCGTCGAATGCCACACTGATCATTCCTTCGCCTGCACTGACTCGTACGCGAAGTGGCAAGATGGAGCGCGAACTGTCCACTGCCTCCTAGCTAGTAAAACAAGTGCAAAAGTAGAGGATTTACGTAGTCAAACTCTAAATTTATCCTCTGGCATAGATTGACTGTTCGTTTACCCTTTTCTACATTGCGAGTAGATGGATGGGTCGACTACAGTCTTGATGCTTACAGAGCATCGATTGCTGTGGGCACCGAGACTATTGGGATCTGTGTGAACCGACTTATTAAAGCAGCTAGGTAATCATATCATGATATAGCCTGCTCAATTTCTCGAATCTGGCCCTGCCATTCTATCCAACATCTCCAGGCTATAACTGTCCACGTCCCATGAACTATGAAAATAGAAATCAAGTCCCTTGTCGGTTGGTCCTGGTGCTGGTGTTCGCTGACGCTTGCGCTTGCGGCCTTGGCCATAGTCGATGTTACTGAGAGCCGTGGGAAAGTGGGCAGCCTGCTCAATTCCGGCTTGCTGAGCCGGTATGAACGAGGCGGAGGCACTATCCCGAACAGTCGACGGCAGGGTAATCGGCCCCTGGTGGGGCCATATATCAGGTCGCTGTTGACTGTTCAGTTCAGAGATCTCCTGAGGTTCTTGTTGAGCAGCTAGATTGAGCAAACTTTGAACGGCAATGGAGTCATGATGCGAAAACTGCTGCCCCTGCGAGTTATCCAAATCACCCTGACTCAAACCCAGGCTCATCGGAGAGTCAATAATGCGGCCTATGATGTCTTCTAAAATGTCACGGTGTTTTCGCAGGGCGGGAGATCGTTCGGCGATGACGAACATTGTCGATGAACAGGCGCGAAGGCTGTTCGCGACGGTATTGTTGAAGAGCTTCGGGGATAGGAATAGGCAGTAACTAAATCACCATGAATTGGTTAGCGGTCGATCCAGCAGAACAAGCATACGCAATTGCTCCTACCACATGGTCACTCCCGCGATAAATGTCGAATGGGCAGAAATGAACGAATGGCCGTAAGAGTCCCGTTGGTGCATCCGTTTGAAGATGTCGCATACACGGCCGGAGGCTTTCAGGCACCTCAAAATCAAAGGGCTATCGTGGTGCATCATACTCAAGAATGGACGGAGCAACTGAGAGACTGCCTTATTCCACTGGAGTTGCAAGTAGTGGTTTTCTGATTCTGTCAGGGCAGGGAGCGATTGACTCCAAGCATCTAGTGTCGCCAATAATGGCCCTATTTTTCCAAACCGCTGCTGTCTTGTTTTGTCTAGGCGATAAACCTCGGACTGAATGCGAGATTCAAAGCGTTTAATTTGGACAAACTTCGTCCACATCGTTAGTTTTGTATTCGGCGACAACCTAGAAAGTCCCGCATGTGCGTTGGCCTCCATAGCATCTTCTGTCAGAGGCTCCTCAACCTCCGACGGTTCTCTGGTATCGATATCGGACTCTGCTATGCTGAATGGTCTCCTCAGAGAGAGCGCAATAATGCGTTCTAGCAGATAGACACTCCAGAACAGGCGTCGTTTCCTCTCACTCTGGAAAGGCGGTTCTACGGCATAGGAAGCTTCCAGGTGCAAGCCTAGGTCGATACAGGTGCGCATGGCAAGGCCAATCATGTACCAGATCCCCGCGTTCGTCGGTGAACGGAGGCTGTACAAAACAAGAAGCGCCATTGCCTCGATAGAGTGTAGTGTATGCGACTGCCTTGCGGATGACACGTGCTGGAGAGCGACGGCGAAAAACCCCTCGGCCTGTGTCTCAGAGTAAGGTTCCGTGAGTTTCAGTAATGTCGCCCCAATCGCATAGACCAGGTTGAGCTTGAATGCGCCGAATCGGTCATGGGGAGTCGAAGAAAGGGGCTCGTATCGCCGCGTGTGCAAACGGAGAAGCTCCAGTTTCTGGAGAAAAGGATACCTAGGATGAATCTTCTCAAAGTAGGCTTCTAACATCTGGCGCCCTGCTAGGTCCGTTGGCGGGTGGACGCTGCGGCTTTGAAAGTCTGGCTGCCTGCTTGGGGTTGACACATTATATCCGGCCGAAGACAATGCCTTTGCCCAAACGGTGGCTTGTGCTATTTGCTCTACACTTGACTCCTGGGATGAGCGATCCATTGTCGGAGCCATGGTGTAACTGGCTTCGACGGCCCTCGCTGACGGGACTATGTCGTCTCCCAGCGTTGTGCCTGTGCTGCATGGACCGTCTGCTGGGCCAGCATGGCTCTGCGTGATTGTACCGTCCGCGCTCCAGGGGTGATCAGTCGCATTGGAGCAAGGCGCACAGGGCCCGCTGAAAATCATTGGTATTTGTAGCTGCTCTTGGTCTTGGGAAACTTGGTCTTGTTGGCCAAGGTCGAGATTGTTCGGAGGACAAGACAGCGATTGTTGGCCCTGGCGAAACGCGGACAGCTCACCTAAAGCGCTTGCTAATTGCGCCTCCAGTGCCTGGATGCGCTTGAGGGCTGCGTAGCTGCTGTCATGACTGTGCAGCTGAAGGGCGTATTCAGACTGCTCACAGGGCCAATTGGCCTCTTCGCATCTGGTGCAAACGGGGAATCCATGACAGCGCTGTTTTCGCTTCAGACATCGCTTACATGACTTGGATTGCCTCTTGGTGGCCTTAACTGATTGTTCGCCGCTTGACATCGGGAGGCCCGCAGACGCATGTAGAATCGATCGTTTCGCAATCCCGATTTATAGAATGGCGCAACTGAGATTGTATCGGATTACCTTATTCCCCAGGGCAGCATTCTCAGCTCGAAGCATCTGGGACGACTTGGCCCAT
This sequence comes from Thozetella sp. PMI_491, assembly GCA_021432635.1. Lineage (NCBI taxonomy): Eukaryota > Fungi > Ascomycota > Sordariomycetes > Chaetosphaeriales > Chaetosphaeriaceae > Thozetella > Thozetella sp. PMI_491. The sequence continues at coordinate 166,186 of MU270099.1, forward strand.
GCTAATATGCCCTGAGTTGCGGGGTTCGTGGTGGATCTAGGGTCGAAGCCCCCCCCCCCCGAGACGAAACACTCATAGCGCCGTGGCGTGACTGCCGACCCTTCTGCACGGTAAATGACCGACTTCGCGGCGCTCAAACCGGCTTCATTCCAAGGAGGGGCAATTCCTAGTCTCTATGGATGCTCGGCACGGCACCTAGCGACTTCCCCATTGTCGCCAGCTGCTATTCGCTAACGCATGGGGCGAACTGCAATGGCTGACGCCTCTTTCGGAAAGCCGATGGCTCCTTATCTTGCTGCTGAGCGTCGGCATTGCGAAATACACTAGCGGGTGGGGGCATGTCGGGTTTGCGAAATGAGGGGCATGGAGCGAGTAACTGAGCATGACTAGCCGGTGGGGATGCTTTGGGATTCCCTCGGCTGCCTTGTCACGGGCAGATGCAGATGGCGTCCGCCAGAGACTGTGGCACTATGGCTTCGAGGTCCTGAAGGTAAAGGCAGTAGGCAGCTAGGTAGGTACTTAGGTAGAGTTGGACCCGTCTGAACAAGACATGAAAGAATGACTCGCTGATCAGGCTTGGGCTGGCCGTGTCTAGGGAACTAGGTACCTAGTTAAATCGACTTGCCGCTTCCTCTTCCTTTGTCTCCAGTGGCACCTCGTACACGGCATCCATCCGCGGCTGTTCAAGATGTCGGTATTCACTCTAGACACCAAGAAGGACAACCTCGTTACGGTACAAGTTCTCGACGAAGCATGTACAGAGCTTGGAGTTGCTGTCCCGGTGACTGAGAAAGAGAGCTACCGAACCCTGCTCGCGGTTTTTCACGAAGCTGCAGAGGATCTCATGTCACTTGAAGGCGAGTATTAGGTACCCAATGTACGAGTTCGAGTAGTCGAAGCTAATGAGGAGCTAGGACCTGACCTAGGACCCGACCTGGAACGATTCCCCCGGGGCAAGATCTATAAACCGGAGCCGGAGGATAACCCTCTCGGAGCATGGGCATTTCGGTGCCATGCGATAGATAAGCAGGCACCGCCCGGCGGCCTTCTCGAAGGGCGGTCGATCGCAATCAAGGATTGCGTTGCATTGGCAGGAGTTCCCATGATGATGGGCTCGTCCATTTTCGATTCTTATACGCCCGTGAGTCAATAACCAGTCTACTCGCCCCCTTTGTTTTCGGCCACACTGACAGGTATTGGGCTGCAGGACATTGATGCCACGTTGGTCACGCGAATTCTCGAAGCTGGCGGCATAATCACTGGTCGAGCCGTCTGCGAGAACCTGTGTCATTCAGGCACGTCGCATTCGGCAGCATCAGGTGTCGTTCATAATCCGTATGCTCACGGGTATAGTAGCGGTGGGAGCTCAAGCGGAAGCGGTGCCCTCGTCGGAAGCGGCGCAGTCGATATGGCTATTGGCGCGGATCAAGGAGGCAGTATTCGGATACCTGCTGGTTGGTGCGGGCTCTATGGTCTGAAGCCAACTCACGGTCTTGTCCCGTACACCGGCTGTGGCTCCAATGAGCCAACCAACGACCACGCTGGCCCTATCACTAGGACATTGCTAGACAATGCTTTGTTGCTCCAAGCTATTGCTGGCACCGACGGGATAGATGATCGGTCGTTTGGGGCACCAGTTCCAGCCGCGCTTCCAGACTATCACGGAAACCTACTCGCAAGCAAGGATCCGAAAAACCTCAGCGGAGTCCGCATCGGTATTATACGCGAGTCCCTGGACCGACCGGGCATGGATCCTCGTGTTCTCGAGAAATTTCATTCCGCGGTCGACGGGATGAAAAAGCTTGGCGCAACTGTGGAGGAAGTCAGCATCCCGATGCATAAACATGGTGCCGCTATATGGACTGGAATATCCAAGGCTGGGGGAGCCGCTACGAAGCTTGGCATCACCTATGGGCGGAGAGGGTACATCATGAATGATTTAAACGCTCACCTCGCACCTCTAACCCAGAGTGCATGGGATCAAATGTATCCAAGGCAAGTTGCAACTTGATCAAGAGTGAGATGTTTCTTTTGCTGAACTACTTTGCTGCATTCAGTTCGAAGAATATTTTCCTAAATGGCATTTACGCTATGCGGAAATACCCGACTCTCCTCGGCCACGCAACCAATCTATCCTTGAAGCTGCGCCAGGACTACGACAAGGCCCTTGCGTCCTACTCAGTACTCGTTTCCCCTACCTTACCGTACATCGCAAACTCGCATGCCACTACGCCATTTGCCTGCGCCACCCCGGAGAATCCAGCCGCGCCGCTCGACCTCATTGGGAAGCAGCTCGGCCTAACTAGCAACACAGCGCCATTCAACCAATCGGGACACCCGGCACTGGCAATGCCGTGTGGGATGCTCGAAATCGAAGAGGGCCCATTAACTGGCACTGGGACAAGGCTACCAGTGAGCTTACAAGTAGTTGGAAAGTGGTTCGGAGAGGAAGACGTTTATAGGGTAGCGTATGCCTGGTCTCTTGATAATGACTGGAAGCAACTCTGATCCCACGAGACCCGCTGTCGCGTAGAGATTTTGGTAGCCCCTTGAGAAATGATGGCCAGAAGAACTACCAATCAAGATCGCTAGTTTTCTCAATATTCTATCGTGGATTTGCTGTAGGGCCAGCACTAGTAGCTTTACAGACGACTGTTTTGAAGCTGCACTAGTCGAATTTCGTGCGTTGCATCGCAAGGCTTTCTACAGGAGCAGTACCCCCTTGCTCTTGTAACAAGTAGTTGCTATATTCCGCCAATTGCAACGTTCTATTTTGAGCTCTATCCCTAATGATACTTTAAGTACTTTATACGTGCTAAATACTGCGACACTTGCGCTACTCAGATGCCGTCCGCATATGCCTGGCCACCAAGAGCCTTGTCAAATTCAACGTATTCATTCATACCCATCGCCTCGAAGAAGAACCTTGGCCCCTTTTCCTTCCGATAATCGGTTACGATTTGGCGCCCTGTCTCCTTCAGCTGCTTCAACTGCTTCTGCGCAGCCTCCATGACCACGCTGAATACTGCCGAAGGGAAGATGACGATCTTGAAGCCAAGCTGATTCGCTTCAGCGACGCTTAGATCCGGTGTTACACCTCCCGAGACCATATTCAGCAGGACGGGCATATTCTCGAGGTCCTTGCACACATTTTCGCATTGCTCCATGGACGTAATTCCCTCTAGAAACGCCACTTCAGCGCCTGCATCCCGAGCCTGCCTCAGCCGGTTGATAGCTGCTTCGTAGCCCATTGATTGTAAACTATCAGTCCTCGCAATGATGATGATATCCTGCCCCGTTTGTGCCTTCAGCGCATCCCGCGTGCGGGCTGCTGCCTTTAGTCTCTTGAGAAACACATCTTCAGACACTAGTTCCTTGCTGTTTAGATGGCCACAGCGCTTGTTCAACGGTTGATCTTCAATGTGTAGCGCGGCCACTCCGGCTGCCATATACGCCCGGACAGTTCGAGCCACTGCGAGCGACTCCCCGAACCCGGTGTCGGCGTCGGCGATTAAGGGTACCGTGGGGTCGAGTCCGGCGATCATGGCAGCGTTGGTCGCCATATCTGTGAGGTTGGTGATCCCTAAATCTGGCATACCAAGAACCGAAGCCGCTGTGCCTGAGCCTGTCATATACAGGCATTTAAATCCTTCGTTTAGTGCTAGCCTTGCTGATATGCCGTCGTACACACCGACTGCGGTGACGGTATGGTTGGGCTGGGCAAGCATTCTGCGGAGTCGCTCACAGGCCGACATGGGGCCATCGGTTCCATCAATAGTCATGTCGCAATGAATGGTTGATCGAAATTGCTGAGTGTTGGATTTTGGTTGGGCAGCTTCGATTCTCTATAATCGATGGGGTTGACGCCTGGGATGAAGGAACGAAAGGAGTAATGTTAATCGTATATTTAGTTAAACAAAACATCAGGGTTTCGGAAGGGCTTGGCTTGGGAAATTTATCTCACCATGTGTTAACTCTGAGATGGCGTGCCGTGCTTGCTCCGAGCCAGCAGACTAGGGGCGGGCAACCGATGTCGCCAGCCCGCCACAAAGCGGGGAAAGCCTCCGCAGCATCGGGTTTCCGTCGCATTTCCTAGGTAACTAACCAACGATCCTCGCCTAAATTTCAGTTCCGATCCGGCCTATCTGGTTTCTGCGCGGAGTGGATTAGCGGAGTGGGCTGGCCTCACACCAGCTTTCACCTGTGCTATTCCCTTCATCCCATCCCACGTGCATGCTCCGAAAAGGGCTGCGAGGATAGTGCCATTCCAAAAGAGGACAATAACAAACAGCTCATCACCTCCCCTTTGCATTTCCAGTTGTATTAGACGTTGCTTGGAACCTAAATCGAGTCTTACAGGCCATAATTTCGCGGAAGCAAGCCTCAGCCGCTTCCTGGCATAATGAACTTCTACCCACCCCCTCCTGTCCTCACAGCAGAACTCCATATCCGCGTACCCGACCACCTTAGGTGCCTGGAGGAAGAATCTGAATGGAGAGGGGGCATAGCTACAGCGCTCAAGGGGCTCTTTATCGAAGGGCCGGTAGCCGACGACAGGGGGAACATTTATTTTGTTGATATTCCATACGGGCGAATCCTGAGGGCAGACTCAGAAAGGACTGTTACCGTTTGCGCGAGATGGGATGGCGAGCCAAACGGTCTTGCCGCGACGAAAGACGGCGACTTGCTCGTTGCCGACTACAAACAGGTAGGAGCACACAAGACGAAGGCACTCGGCCACGAGCGAAAAGTGGCCCTAGTTGGGGCCTAGATGTTCTAACGGCATCCAGGGCATCCTCCGCTTTGATCCCTCAACAGGAAAAGTTCATCCGCACCTGACCAGAAAGAATCTCGAGCGTTTCAAGGGGCCAAACGACTTAATTGTCGATTCAAAGAATAACGTATACTTTACAGACCAGGGACAGACAGGAATGACAGATCCGACGGGCAGAGTGTACCGCTTATCCCCAGAGGGAAAGCTAGATACTCTGATCGAAAACGGTGTTTCACCTAACGGACTCGCACTGTCGCCGGATGAGACGCATCTGTATGTTGCAATGACACGATCCAACCAAGTCTGGCGGGTACCCCTGCACCCAGACGGTTCGACTTCGAAGGTCGCCAACTTTTTCCAGTCGTTCGGAACGGCAGGACCAGATGGGTTGGCTTTTGATGAGGAGGGGAATCTTTTCATATGCCACCCAAGTCTTGGTTCAGTATTCGTAGTGGACCCTGCTGGCATTCCGAAGGCGCGGATTGTAAGCGGCACGGAGGGTATCCACCTGACCAACTGCTGTTTTGGGGGTCCAGAAAACAAGACGTTGTATATTACAAGTAGCTTGGATGGGACTATCCAAAAGGTTGAGTGGCATTGCAAAGGAGCCCTTTCGGTACCTAAAGTCAAGTCGCCGTAATCTAGCACTCTTCTAAACAAACGTACTGACGTGTTTGGTTGGTGCTTACTTGATCCTAAGGGTAGTCTTCCACACCCTTGTCGTCTTTCCGTACTGTGTCAAGAAAGCTTATACCTCCCTACGGCTGACGCCGTTTTGAATAGAAACCATCCAGCATTGACTAGATTCGGCTAGAGAGTTTTCCTTCAGCAATGTTAAGATTTCTACGGATCCTAACACAGAACTGGCCACCCGCTGCTGTCCTCTAAAGCCATTGCTTACTTTCTAATACTTGAACTGTTTCTTTCGAATGGATTGCAGATAGGCAATAGCCTCCGCCCGGTATGTATCCAGTTCAAGGTGGTTCGTGGCATTCGCCTCGAACACGAAATTCGTACCGTATCCATCGGCCCCGTCGTAAAGAGGCCACTGCGGCTGGCCCCGAATACCGTGGTTATTCGGGGTTAGATCGTTGAAAAAAGAAATCCACATGTGGTTTATAAGGGTAGCTTGTTCATAGTACCACGACGGTTTGTTCGCGAAATATTTCGGGTTTGTAGTGTTGCCGAAAACAAACGGAATTTCGGAGCCATGAGTTACCGAGCTGAGATCGGCGCCGCCTGTGTACGGATTGATATTGAAACGATAGCAGTATGTCGTGCCGTTGTACTTAGACCATTGCATGGTTGTGAGGCGGCGGTCCGCGATGAAGAGGTGGTCCCCGAAGAATGCAGCCGCACGCTTGAATTGACGCCCATAAGTCAACTCGTCCGGGCGGTCAGTGAAGACTGCGGGGATTCCAATGGCTGGGATGTCGGGATATAGCTTCAGCAGGTCTGTTGCTGTTGTGTTATCTACGCCCTGGGCCGTAATCTGTGCCAGCATCTGTGCATCGTTGTTAATAAGCCTCGGTGCGAACGCGGTACCTTCGTCACTATTGGTCCCGATAATCAGGGGCACCTTGATAAACTGCCCGTCCATCATCTGGTCGTATGTAGAGACATTGAACAAGTCGCCATCCGGCTGCGGGTAGAATAACCGATCCCAGGTCTTATTGAAATAGAGGTCGAGGGTCTCGAAAGGCACCATGCGTAGGCAAACAAGGCGATCTGTGGCATTCCCGCACCCAACCGCGACCGCGGTATTATCGTAATATGGCTGGGAAAAATGCCATTGCTGCGTCTTGAGTGGAAAAGGGTTGCCGCTTTGCATAATAGCACCACGGAACAGCTTGTCGTCACGCCCATTATAGGCGACGAGCTGGTAGCCGACGGAATATGCACCTGCTGACTCGCCAAAAATGGTGACTTTGGTAGGGTCTCCACCGAAAGGCTCAATATTCTCCTGGATCCAGTGGAGGGCTAGACGCTGGTCGCGGATGCCCATATTGGTAGATCCTTCAGCAACCAAGTCGTCGCTCTTCATGTAGCCCCAGCCAGACACGCGGTAGTTCATAGAAACAGCGATGACTGGCTTACCCATCTGGACCGAATTTGCCACGATAAAACTTAGGTTATACGAAGGATCAGCGGAACCGCCCTATAGGACAACGCGGTTTGTTAACATAAAAGTCCATGAGCGCAACTTGTAGCAACATTATGGATGTACATGCCGCATAGAAGCCACCTCCAAAGATCCCAGTAGCCACTGGAAGTAGCTGACCTTCATATCCAGCGGGCCGTACCACATTAACGGAAAGGCAGTCTTCGTCAGGACTATAATTGGTCGCGCTTTCGCTATATCCTGGGCAGAAAGGAGAATAGGCGGCAGCGCTGCGAATGCCCGCCCAAGACGCATTCAAGGAAACAGGGTTGGCGAATCGATTCTGACCACCTGTCGTCTGTGCAAATGGCATACCTAGGAAGAACTCCTGGCGGAAGCCAGGAGAATATACGCCTGCATACGTTCCATTCTTGATCGTGACTATAGGCTGCATGCATGAAGCAAGCGCTGATGAAGTCGCCTGTAAATATAGCACAGCAGCCATAGCCGACCTCATGAAACCTGAGTGTATCATGTTTTTGGGCAAAACAGCGTGTCCGGGGGTGGGAGTTAGGAATGGCAAAGAACAGGGATATGGCGGAACACTACTGTCCTTATACGCAAGAACGCTTAGCTTCCCCGACTTCGCCAACGATGTCATCATTCTTCATAGGTGCTCTTCCCCCTGCAATTGTCCTTATCTTAGGGAGACTTGAACCCGCTACTCCGTCGGATCAATGTAATCGGGACCGTAGTACCGCGAAACTACCTAAGCTCGATGGCCCCGCTCCCCATAGATTTATTCATCCGGCCAAACAACCGCTACCCGGCAGCCGAAGCCAAGCAAATCGCTATTTGTGACTAGAATAAAACGAGCTAACCATGGCTACCAGGTTGCTGTATAGTACGCGATGCTATCTATCTACGATCCATTAGCGTCGGTTTACTTAGTCCGAGGTTGCATATTGTCGGACAAGAGTGCCGATCCCTGACGGCTAGTGCTCCGCAGCGCTCTAGCCCCATCAGTACCTAGAGAACGCAGCCCAAAGCAATCTACAATACAGTTCCTGTTTTTTGCTTGTTTTTGTTAGTGCGAGAATCAAAAGCCACTGTCGCCGCCTTTGGACATCAGAAAAACAATTGACCTGGTAGATGCAGAGAGCTTGTAGGGCTAGCGGGCAGTCGAAAGGCCCGCCAGGGAGCCGTAAGGGCGGACAACGAGCCAAAAGGGCCAACAACAAGCCTCCAGCGACGTTTATTAGGTTTCAAGCCTCATAACTGACTGGCCTTTGTATTGTGCGGTACCAAGCTAACAAATATACAGGGTGGATTGTGGAATGATGTTCTAAGCAGGTAAATAAATAGCCGCAATCCAGTTAGTCTATAGTAGGACTGGTCAAGGGCCACACAGCTCACAAATTCATGGCAAGAACAGCTACCATGGATGATTCCACAAGTAATCACTCTAGTAAAATCTACGATTGATCCACCAGGGTACAGAGGGCTACAAAGTCTAGACCAACTAATATATAATTAATGCCCTGCCTCGCATTTCTTAGCCGGGAATGATTGTGATCGGAGCTAGGACAAGAATTCACGGATCCTCTCGAGGGCCTCTGCGGGCCTCTCCCAGATGACGCTGTGATTGGCTCCCTCATAAACCACTAGTTCAGCTCTAGGAACCTTTGAAGCGATTATCTTAGAGTGTACTGCAAGGTTGTGAGTCTCTCCCAGCACGGATAGATTGAGACCAGACGTACCTGGCGAACATATCCAGTCCTGATCGCCTACAACAATGAGGGTCTTTGCAGTGATCTTGTGTAAATCATTCCTATCGTCGAAAAACTTCTCCTTGTCGGTATACAAATCGTCTGAAAATTCACGTCAGCCTTTCAACATGCCCAATCATTCTATGTTAGACGATAGCTTAAGTCATGCATACTATGGGCATCCGCGTTGAAGACCGTCTTGAGGTGCTCTCCAGAGCCGTATCTGCGTTGAATTGCTCGCTTTATAACGGAGCCATGGCAAAATAGACTAGCTGGAACTCGAGATCACTTTCGAACGCCCCGAAAACTTTCTCTTTGAGCATTTTTACCGTGACATTTGGCGCCCGATGAGCTCGCTCTTCGAGGGCCTTCATGGCATCCTCTTCCTCTGCCAATCCATCAGTTTGAGACTCCATGTAATCCGCCGCCCATATGGTAGGATGGGAGAGCGGCCATGCTAGGAAGAAATATAGCTAGTGGCCTTACGGTGGTACGACCGCGCGGTGCCTCGTAGGATGAGATAACCCACTGCATTTGGGTAGGTGATGGCGTATTGCTGTGCCAGAAAGCCCCGAAACTACCGCCCAAGATGATGACCTTTTTATCTGGGCCAGCGAAGTGTATTCTCACACTCTCTATATCCTCCACGATTTGGGCAAAGGTGTAGGGCTTGGTGCGAGAGGACTGCCCGTGACCTCGATAGTCAAACGATAAAACCCGATAGTCAGGGCGAGGGGGCTGAAAGCAAGAAAGTCTGAACTGTGGCTTCCTGCCGAAGAAAGATAAGTCAGATAGCTCAATCTATGGACTCGCCAAAAGGGCTACTGTCGGCTACCCATGCCCCGACCGCCGTGTAGGGTGATTATGAGCGGTGCTTCTTCAGGACCGGCAATGCGGTACGCCAGCTTGGCTCCATTGATATCGACGTATTCTACCATCTCGGCGATTGGTTAGAGAAGCAGTTAGTCTGCAGTGCGGTGGCGGCTATATGATATGATGATTCAGCTAATCGTTAGGCATATATCGTTGGTTTCCTTGAATGAGCCTCGCGCGAACGAGAACGTGGTGGCGACATCGCTTATCATTTTGACGTGCATTTGAGGGTCCTCTTTCACAAAAACTAGCAAGAATTAGCCACGTTAGGCCCAATCCCTGTTACCTACTTCACTTGGGCAATACTATTGGCCTGGCCTACCGGCCGTCGGTCCCGCAAGTAAACGTTAAAGTTGGGCACAAACCAGTGATGAAACCGGGCATTCGACCAAAATTTACAATGCGGCCTCTCCGACGTGGAAAAGAGCAAATAGTATACTATCCGGATAATGTAAGGGTTTTCTTCAAATAATGGCCCGCCAACCATGACTTCGGGGTTTACAAGGATCAAGTTCCGTGGTTGGTCAACTATTGATCGAGCGTGCATTAAGGATTCAGGGGCTCTTTTTGATATGCGAAGCCCGAGCCACAAAGCCTGCCACACATGAATTGGCTCCCTTATTGTTGATTTGCTGTCATTTTTAGAGTAATTTATCGATTGGCTAAACTTAAGCCTCAGTGAAACACGTCAAGGAATGATGGGACAAGGTTACAAATGGCAGCCATGTAAATAAATACTAACTCCATGTGTCCCAAGATATGGCACAGAAAAATAGACTTTACAGCCACCACTTTTCTACGCTTCGCCCTGGACCCCAGTGAGAGTAGCACTCAAGTCCCATAGCCTGTTCTCGCCTTCAACATCAAAAGCGTGCGGGGCGAAACCCTCGTCTGCCATTTCTTGTGCATTTACCGCTGGTTTTCCGATGCCGCAATCGACCAGAAACCGGCCCCCGTTGCCTTCCCAGACGCTGGCGACGGCAGCCCACGTCGCTGTTGCAGCCCCTTGCTCTGGAGACTTCACTTGGGCCATCATGTACTCGTCATTCGCATATTGCTGCCTTTGTTCCTGTGGCATATGCTGCAATAACGGCGTCATGATGAGACCCGGATGCACCGAGTTGGCATGCACACCCTGTGGCCCGTATACTCTGTCGATGTAGTTTGCCAGCCAGATATTGGCCGTCTTGGACTGACCGTAAGCGACCCACGGATCGTAGTTGGCGCTCAGGTACGTGTCGTCAAAGCGTACACTTGAGAAGCCGTGCCCGGCCGAAGTTACAGAGATGACGCGCGAGTTGAAGGAAGGGGAGCTGCTTTGGATCAAAGCCGGAAGCAGCGAGACGGCCAAGGTGTAGTGCGCCAGGTGGTTTACGCCAAATTGCTGCTCAAACCCGGCCGCTGTCCTTCTCAACTCAGGGACTGCCATAATTCCTAAGGTCAAGACCTTGTCAGCAATTCGACATAAAACATAGAATGCCGGGCGGCGTCGAGTCCACATACCGGCATTGTTTATTAGGATGTTGAGTTTGTTGGACTTGGCAAGAAAGGACTTTGCGGCTTTCTTGACTGACTCGAGCGATGTCATGTCCATCTCAATGAGGTCGATCTTACCTTTGCCCTCGGATGACTTAACGATGTCTTCTACAACGCCCTGTCCCTTCTTCAAGTCTCGAGCCGTTATGTAGATATCGGCGCCGGTCGCATATAGCGCTCTCGCGGTCTCGATACCCAGCCCGGAGGTAGCGCCTGTGATGAGCACCACCCTGCCTGTCCACTTGTTGACAAGGTCGTTGTCCTGGATCACTTGCAATGCGGTTGGACGGGCATCGCCCGGGCCGCTCCGCTTGACAAAGAGCTTGGCGTACGGGGCGAATTGATCCGACATTGTTGCCTCCATCTAAAGTAACTAATGATTATTTGAAGTATCGAGTGCTTGAAGTATTGGGTGCGTCTAGTTGGACGAATGTGCTTGTGTGAGTGTAGGAGGCTTCTGAATGCCTTAAGAACTCTAGGCGACGCAGAAGCTGCTTTATGTAGGAATTTTACACACAACATGCCCCTGAGGCTGCCGGAACCCTAACGCAAGTGAAGCCGTTAACCCCGGACGGCCTCTCGCAAGTGGGGACCGGGAGCGGTGTTTTGGGATCAGCTTTGGGCCTGCCCGTTGGCCCACCCAGAGCCAGTGGGGCCGGCGACGGACAATTAGCCCTGCAATTGTCCGCTCCAATTCCCCGCTCCAAACTCTGGCTCCACACTCCGCTGTTCCGCTGTCTCTAAGCGATTCAACGGCTCACTGCTGCCACCCACCGAATCTCCTGCCGCCGTCCAAGGAAGTAGCGGAGGTAGGAAACTTCCTACGCAATCACCGTGCGTCTTCCTTTGCGATGGCCTCGCGTAGCCCGAACGCCGAACTGCCACTAGGCGAGACGCAAGGCCGAGCCGCACAAGCTTGCCAACAATGCAGGTGACGCACACCCGAGCCCAGTTCCACCAAACCTCCCCGGACCGAGCTGACCATCCAACTAGCCGCCTAAAGAGAAAATGCCAACGCGAACTTCCAGAATGTTCCCTTGTATGCTAATGCCAGAGCTGTCCTTCGGTGCTAACAAAACTGACATTTCCCATCCCAAGTGCACCCGTCTCTGTAAACCGTGCGTGTACCCAACAGGGCGAAAGCCTTACGGCTCGGGAAAGGTACCGAACGTCTCTTCTCCTGCCGCCCCCGGAGACAGGAATGTGGCCAGCGCCCCTTTCCCCGATACCTTTTTCCTCGACGGAGAACTTTTCCATTCCGTGCCCCGCACCACGCTAGGAGTTGCTCATCCCACCCCCCTGCATGTCTCGCAACTGCTCGGCGCAGATGTGACCGCCATCTGCGATAGCTACTTCAGCTCCGTCGACACATGGTTTCCATTCGTGAGCAGGAAGCGCCTGAAGCAGAGCATAGAGGCCTCACTTCCCTGCGAAGCTTCTGGGATCGCCCTCTTGTTGCTCTGCATGCGGCTGGTTGTCGACATACCCGAGGAGGGCCATGCCTCAGCTGCCCAGTCGAGCTTGTATAAAACAGCCAAGTCATTCGTTAATGCGATAGAGGACGAACACCCCACTTCGTTCCACCTTTTTCAGTCTACAATTCTCCTTGCATTGTATGAAGCCGGCCATGGAATATACCCGGCAGCGTATTTGACCGCTGGCCGTGCTGCCAGACTGGGTCTACTAAGGGGCGTGCATGATCGAAAGAATGCTACACAGCTCTTCCGTTTACCGCCAACTTGGACGTCCTGGGAAGAAGAGCGTCGTGCCTGGTGGGCGACGCTGATTCTGGAGCGGTGAGTCCGCACTGCAGTCATAGTCACTCTCTCTTGCATGGAACCGATGCTGACACTCTTCAGATTTATCAACATCGGCCCTAGCGGCCTTCCACTTGCCACTCCAGAGCCGACGCAGGGAGAGTTGCTGCCTACTACGGATACCGAGTGGCTTCGAGGCGGCATTGGGACAAATCTAGCACTCTACGTAGGCAGCGTTATGCCCGAATCAGAGATTGGACCGTTTGCCAGAGCCTGCCAAGCCTCGCATCTACTTGGACGCGTGATTCACCACCGAGACAGCCAACGAGACGGGCCGAATCGGGAGTTCGCGTTACATGAAGCTCTCCAGCTCCACACGACCCTGATAGCCTTGGATAAACACCTCTCACAGCCCATGGACGAGCCGCAAGACGGCGTGCCGGTCTCGACCGTCGACGTCGCTCTATGCACTTCAGCACGATACATACTCTACCACCTGTACGCTTGTATTGAATCGGAGGTCATGGAGGAACGCCGGGGTGAAGAGAGCGTATTACAGGCAATTTGCATCGATGGAGTGAAACAGACAATCAACACGCGGCTCCCAGCGTTAGCCCGACACGTGCTTCAACAAGGCGCAGAACACCCTGAGAGATCTAACCCACTAGTTATCCAGTGCCTCTACGATTCTGCTTCAGAGTGTCAATGGCTTCTCAAGGAAGGTGACGAAGCCGTTGAGGGGACTTCTACCACGCTCAAGCTGCTCGTAGATGCGCTGAAGCTGTTGGCAGAACGCTGGGGTGTGGCAGGTTAGGATATATCTCGTGGGATTCTCAGCTGAAAACTCGACTAACGTGCTAACTGCTCGACTGTAGAAAAGTACCTTGAGCTTTTGAAAAGTTCAGAAGATGAGTAACAGGAAAATGCGTCTGGGTTTACTTGGAACAGTCCTGTGACTCAGTAGGTATATACTAAAGCTCGCGAGTGCCTCGTTGGCCGCCTGGTACTGGGATGTAGACATGAATTGACTGGATATAGACGAAGCAAGGATGCCTTACAACAAGTCTCTTATTCCAATACCCAAGTTCCACAATAAGCTAAGTAGCTTCTATATTTTTCTCGCTGCCTCAATCCACGGTCGAGCAGCAACAAGCCACGTTAGACTATCGAGGGGACTATTTTGCTTCCCATAGATCGAGTAGCGTCAAAATCTCCCTCAGATCCCCATGCTTAGCCACGGCATCATCTAGGCTTCTTATTGGCCCACCTGACGCTGCACATATTATTGAGTAGAATGTAACAGAGGCTTTTTCTCCTGTGAGCATTTCTCCGTTTCTTCCAAGACCTATTGCGAGGGATCCGGTTTGTTTGCCTAGCTCATCAACGTAATATTCGATACATTCATCCTGCAGCCCTAGCAGACACTCCCCAATGATCGTTGCGGCCTGCGTTAAAAAGACGCAATAATATTATAGCTTTCCTATTTCGCATCCTGTGCCTACTCTAGAGCCAACTGCAGCCATGATCTAGCTGATCATAGCCAGCACAGAGGAATATGGCTACACGAGGTCCAATACTCATGTCGTTGGTAGACCATGAGTATTTGTTTCGCCAAGACCCTCTAAACTATGCGTTCTCGTAGTCTCTCGCTTACAAGGGATATTGCTCTCAGCCCGCGCATTAGCACGCGAATGAGAATAGGGGTGCTGATCAACTCTGGCTAGAGATGTGCGTCGAGGATTACGGATATTGCGGAATGCAGCAGACATTTTTCCATATGTACAGTTCAGTATTGCGAAGAAGGAGAGTCGAGTGCCTTCCATGAAGTGTTGAGCCACGATCAATATGATGAACGATGCCTCATTTAGCGTGTGCAATTAAAATACCGATATATACCTATGTACAAATGTGAAAAGAGTTTCTAGGCGGTGGCGACTTTAGAGGAGAGTTTGTTCTCTGAGCAGCTTATTTAGGGGGTATGGCTAGGACGTGGGTGTCTCATCTCCCTACTTACGCCCCACGAATACAATCCAGTGATAGACTAGGGCGATAAATGATTGACGTTTGGTATGCAGCTTACAGGTGCCCTGCGTTCCGACTAGAGCAGTTTAGGCAGAATGACTGCGTCTTACGGCATGCCTAGACCAATGTTTCAGGAAAGCGAGGTAGGTGAGTCTAGAAATCCAACAACAGAGGAAAATCCTCATTAGCTGCCATTGCAGTGCCATTCTAGAGAAAATATTTAGCGAGAGCAATTTAATCCAATTCCAATTTCGTGCGGCAGGCCGCGAGATATCGAAGAAGAAATTGAATATAAGCTCACAATGGATGCAAGTGGTAATGGCCGCTTGCGGTAAGCAAACGATCGCCTTCATGCCTTGTTAGTGCTGGGTAAGAGAGTTACAAAGAGAGGAAAGATGGTATTGGCATCTGTGCTATTACTGAGCCTGGTAGCTGGCTGTGGTAAGAATATCCCACCGCACATTTGCATCTGGGACCCGCCGGAGAAGCTCAGCACGGGTTGCTGACGAAGAGCAGCGGCCAATCCCCTTGCGGGAGCTATCCAGTATCATTGGCATGCGATGGGAGATTCTTATTCGGCTGGGCCCGGTGCCGGCAAGAACTATGATAACATCAAGTATGGCGGGAATCCGTGCTATCGAGGCACGGGAGCGTACCCGCCGCAGCTGAATGCTCTGCGCATCGGAGAGCTCGGAACCTTCCAATTCCTATCCTGCACCGGACATGTGACCAAGGACGTTGTGCAGTACCAAATACCAGATATCACATGGGGCAACCCAAACAGCACTATGCACGTAACGATGTCGATCGGCGGCAACGATCTCATGTTCTCGAGCTACATCATGGCTTGCTTGATGGGCATAAAAGGTGACTGCAAGAGCGTCCTCGGCAGTATCTTGAATCTGCTGAATGACGTCGATAACAAGCATACCCTCAAGAATTCGTTGTATAGCGTGTGGAGTCGACTGCAGAAGTCCGAAGGCGGAGGAGCGCACACTGTCCCCAAGATCCTGCAGACCCTGTACCCAAAAATGTTCAACGCCAACACAACTTCTTGCGATGAATGGCATATCTCGTGGATCAGTATTTTTAGCGGCCCAAGGATGAGCCAGCAGCTCCGGAAGCAGACCAATGACCTGATCAGCCTGGCCAACGAGCGTATTGCGAACTTTGCCAGAGAATTCCAGAATGCAAAAGCGAACTACCAATTCATGGGGAAACTCGACACTCTCGACTATAACCCCGACTTCGATGGCCACCGAATGTGCGAGCCCTTCGCTACCAAGAACGTCGGATTCGACGATTCGAGGTGCTGGTTCTTTGGCATCGGTTCGCCGGATTCAGTTAAGAAAAGGGCCACATCTGGGTTTCAAGGCATTGATTACGACCAGGTTGATCCCAAAACCTGCAACCCCGAAGCGGCTGATCTCGGCGAGGCGTTTGCGTGCGTCATCGCTAATTACAAGTTTGCAAACCCGTCGGTGGAGCTTGATGATGATGATCTCCCGGAGTTTGTCACACAAGCTTTCCACCCCAAGACAGCGGGATTCGCCAAAGTCAGAGATGCTATCAGTAACAAGTGGTTCGGGCTTCGTCCAGCCCTTCGGGTTCTCAACATGGGTGGCATTAACATGAGCCCCAACGCGACTAAGTCGTCAAAGCCGGATACGGGCAGCTTTTACAAACTCGTGTCTCAAGAATATAAGATGGACATGGTCAACACGGTCGGTAGCGGAGATAAGGGCCAGGACCACGCGACAATTCAGCAAATCTCCGAGGCGGCCGACGCCGTGCTTACCAAACGACCAAACGTAGTGCTCCTCTATGCCGGTCAGGCTGACATGGCGGGTGATGCGTCCGCTTCCGGCGCTGTTAACCGCCTCATTTCTCTGGTCAACAAAATCTTGCAAAAGGCACCCGATGCCACCGTCCTCGTCGCCAAGCTCGGGGCCTCGACCGACGAGGTAATACAGCGCCGCATCGAAACTTTCAACCAAGCCCTGGAATCCCAAGTGGCCTCGCTGAGGGATAGCGGCGAGCACGTGCAGCTCATGCATATGGATGCCGTTTTGACAAAGGATTATCTATCAGATGGCTCGAGTCCTAATGAGGAAGGATACAGCCGCATGGCAGCTCACTGGCTGGGTGGAGTGCAGTATGCTAACAATCAGGGATGGATCCAGGAGCCCGTAAATGTAACCTAGGAACCTACCTAGTTTCCTTAGCTAGCGTAAGCTAGATCCAAAAGCCCGTATCTAAAAGGCACTACCAAGAGGTCGTAGTAACGATATGCCATTTCGTGGGTTAAAACGAAAAACAAGAAAAGAAGTAAAGTAAGTAGAGCTGTACGCTAAACCAATTACTCAAAAGGACACTACAGGTAGTTAGAGCTATCTATATCTAACTTCAGCCGAGTGGTAGGTGATATTTACGTGTATAACCTATGACTGTCCGAGTTTCTTGGGATAAACTCGGCTCCGACATGCTGCAACCAGCGCCAAATATAGTAACATCTAATGTTTAGATATTCCTGCATTTCCTCCATCTGCTCTGCCATTTGGATTAGAGTCCCTGCCCAAAAGTGGCCGTACGAGCCAAAGGTACCGTGGCGGTGCAATCCAGAATATGACAGGGGGACCAGCCCGCCTGGTAATCCGCAGTGCAACGATATTTTTGCTAGCATAATTCGTTGAGCCAACGGAGGCTGGGGGGTAAGACAGTAAATGTCCTTACGAAAGAGCCAATCAGAAGTCACACCTGAGGTGAATAACCCTGCGCCGCATAGGAGTCTGCCAAACCGACCCCAGATAGAGGAGAGACAGCAAGCTGATGACGAACACACCACTGCCACCTTCAGATGTGGCCCGCTACCTGAGTTGGGAGGCTGAAGGAGTAAATGCATAAAAGCCTCGCCTGGTCCTATGAGACAAGTGTCCTTCAGATTCCTGAAACTGTCCTGCTTCCTTGTCGCATTTTCTTTTGATCTCGAATTTCGCGAAGAGATGATTATTTCAAGCCCCACAGTCATTGCATTGGGCCTCTTTGTCGCCTCATGTGCAACAGCATCCGCCTTACACCCGAGCGCCTTTCACCCAAGGAGTGGGCAGTGTGGACAGCGACTCAACTTCACCACCTGCTCTCCCGACTACGGGCTTCCTTTCCCCTATGAATGCGGAAAACTTTCGGTCCCTCTTGATCATGACAATCCTGCGAATGGTACCCTTCAGCTATGGGTTTCACGACGCAAGGCAACTGGAAACGGCACATTTCTGGGCACATTCCTATTCAACCCTGGTGGCCCGGGCACTTCAGCCTCTTCCATATTCCAGTCAATGGCGAAACAAGGCCCCGGATTCAGTAGGGAATTGCTGGATAGCTACGACATAATTGCACTTGACCCACGCGGCACTGGCTATAGCCACCAAATCAAATGTGATCCAAAACTGTTCGCCCACCGTCCATCGCTTCTTGCAACAAGCGAACAAAGCTTTGACGCGCTTGTCGCCTACAA
This sequence comes from Thozetella sp. PMI_491, assembly GCA_021432635.1. Taxonomy (NCBI): domain Eukaryota; kingdom Fungi; phylum Ascomycota; class Sordariomycetes; order Chaetosphaeriales; family Chaetosphaeriaceae; genus Thozetella; species Thozetella sp. PMI_491. The sequence goes on from MU270099.1 coordinate 184,529, forward strand.
CAAAGCCGTGGGTCAGAGCTGCATGGCTCTTTCCGGCCCAGTCTTTCATTTCGTTGACTCAATTTCCATTGCGAAGGACATGGATCTTCTCCGGCGTGCTTTAGGGCTTACGAAACTCAACTACATCGGCTCTTCATACGGAAGCGCATTCGGCCAAACATTTGCGGAGCTCTTCCCAGAACGGGTCGGTCGTTTCGTCTTTGACGGAGTGGTAGACCGCTCGGAGGATCACAGCAGTTTTGTTCTCTCTGAATCACAGTCCTTCGAAACCGCGGCTCACAAGTTCTTCGATTGGTGTAACACTACTACCACATGCGCCCTTTACGGAGAAGACCTACCTAGGCTTTTCGATCGCGTGACACGTGCGTCATCTTCAGTACCTACCACGGCGGGTAATCTGACAGGCGAGGATATACTCCGAGGAATCCACACATTGTTGACTTTTGGACCGAAAGATTTGCCGGGAATTGATCCAAATCTCACCTGGGAGGGCGCCGCTTCCATCTTGAACCAGACAATTCATGGGAACGATGCAACGCCGCTGTTAAAGATATTGGAGCCGAAGAACACTACATTTACGGATCGAGCGGCCGTCTGTCAGGATTTCAATACACTAGTAAAATCCCCCGGGGATCTTGCAACGATCATCGCGGCAGCGGAGGGCATGGCTCCCCACACGCGTGGTATAACGCACGCGCTGGAGACTCAAGCCTATTGTGTCGGCTGGCCAGCAGCAGTACGCCATATTCCACATAAGATGGATCCCAGCAAGGCCGCGAAGCTACCGCCTATTCTGCTAGTTACCGCTTTCTATGATCCTTTCAGCGGCCCGAGATGGGCAGCGGCCGTACGCGATCAGATTCCCCGCGCGGTGAACGTATTCCGCAATGGAGTCGGCCATACGAGCTACTGGACCTTCGGGAAGACGCGCGAAACGATCGACCGCTTTATGCTGACAGGAGACCTCCCTGTGGATGCTACCGTGTATGATAGCTAGCTAATTACAACTCTCATAACAACGTCCCCCGACGCAAGTCGAATATAGCGCGTCACGCTTAATACCATCAGTATAGCCCTCATTACAATAAGGTCTTTCCAAATCATGCTATATATACGAGCACCCAGTGAGTGGTGGACCAGCTGCAACTCGACCCATCTAACCCTTGCTATGGGACACCCCGTTCTTAAAAATTTGTATGAATCTGATAAGTCGTGGACTATTTGGCGCAATGCCAGCCGGCAAGAATCTCGTCAAGTGGCCATCTGGACCAGGTTAGACAAGATGAAACGCTTGAAAAAACATGCCAAGCTACCTCAATTAACACGGCATAGCTTAATCCACTCAGGTACAACCTTCAACCTCCGATCTTCTATATACAAAAACTTGACATGCATCTGCATAACGAAGCTCCCTTGCTCATCCGGTACAACTCTTATCTCTGAATTAGCAAAGTCTATTTCCCGAATCCTAGCCTCATCCGGTGGAACTAAGGGGCTTTCCTCGAGATATTTCTCTTTGTCATATGAGTCAAGGTCGATCTTATGCTCCAACTCTATGGCCTTTTTACATGCGGCGTGGAAGACAGCGAACTGCCAGAGTCCTTCATTCGTGAGAGATAGCTTGCCCATGGTTTCCAGGGCCTCAAGACGTACGTCTAGTACGCGACATCTCATTGCGACTACCCACAGGCTAGGAAGATAGCCGAGGTCAAACGAGAACGTGGGTGACAATGCTCCTCCTGACGGATCCATGGTGGATATCGCCTCGTTGGCACAGTCGATCATTTGTCGGAATGATGATAAATCATCATCGTAGCCCATCTCTGTCTTGGATAGGACAGAGTCGAACCAGACCTTGGCGCAAAGACCCTTCATATGTGTGTAGGCATAAACACATTTGGTCTCATCGGAAGCAGATGGGTTCGCTAGCTTAAAGTCCAAAAAGTCTTGCAGCCACTCGCTTACAGACGTGGAAATATAGTGATGCTCGAGTCGTATATCCGGAGGGAAGTCTACCGCGTACAGATCCCCAACTCTGTAGCAGTCCGTCTCCCGTATAAAGCGGCATGTACGAGTCGTGAGGAGATCAAGGGAGACGAGGCATTGATCGAAGGTTGAATATGGCGGTAAAAAGTCGGGCTTGTAGTCGATCTTGGGTAAAGAATCGAGAGGGAGGGCGAGGAAGTGAGGGAAAATTGACTGCCGAATAAACAGGGGTGCTAAGTGTTCGCGTACCCATGGTGTAACAGGGACGGAGTTGAGGATCGTGATACCGTACCGACAATGCTCGACGGCGCCACGAGGATTGTTGCTGAGGGATTCTATGCATATAAATAGTAAACACAGTAGAAGCATGGACGTACTGTCGGCGGAGCGAGAGACCAAGTGGGCCAGGGCCTGGTTGTAGTGGACCAGTGCGAAGCGGTCCAGAATGAGGTTGCCAAAAAACGAACTACCGGCCCTCAGCTTCTCCACTAGGGAGCCAATCGCGATGACTGCATGGCGGACTGCGGCATCCTGCAGCGCGGCCGCGTGGACGAGCTCAACCCAGAACCGTCGGTCGGGATAGTATGAGAAGCTGGGGGCTGCCACGTGCTGGAAAAAGGCGAGTGCCCTGCCCTCCCGGCCTCTGCGGCCGATGCCGGGAGCCGGAACTATGCTTCTGGGGCCAACGAGATGTAGCCAGGAGAGCTGGGCGGCCGTTGACACAGAAGCGTAGCCCCCACATATCCTTCCGGAGCGGGAGCAGTTGGTACAAGTCGGCTTGGCCTCGTCGCACTTAATTCTTCTCTTTCTACCGGAGCTAGGAGTTAATGCTAGAGCGTTTTATAACCACTAGCTTTGTTTCCATACTTGCATGTACCGCATCCCGTCTTGACCTTTGCGTGATACTTCTTCCCCATCTTGGGGTCAGGCCGGTGGCGCGCAGTTGTTAAACGAGGTGCAGATGGGGGTTTCTGAGCGAGCGAGGCCTGCAAGACACCCAGATTGGGGCGTGCTGACGCGGTGGAGAGGCAGCGATCAGAAACGATGTCTTGGACGTGGAAGAGGTAGCGGAACAACAGAGGGTCTATTCATCGATCGGATGCTCAGAGCCTTGGCACCCCAGCATGATGCCGCAATCTCTTGGGGAGCCTGGTTTCGATTTTCGATACAGGGATTCGCGACGGAGTGGGTCCTATGCGAGATCAGCGGGCGAATAAAACGTTCAATACCTGTGCTCCATCCGGGACATTTGGGGGCCGTAGCATTGGATACAGCTACGGTACGGAATACCGTAGGAACCCCTATGTATGCTGTCCACTCCGGCAGGCATATACTACGAGGTACATCATTACAGCGCGGCACTTGTCCTAGCAGCGCCTCGATGGCCATAACGGTTGTTCTGAATCACGAAACCTCTCTTTCTCCGGTCTCATTGGCCTTTAATGCCCGGCATCTATGGGTCGCAATAGATTCATTCCTCGCCGGCGTGATCTATGTCCGATGCGAGGGCTTAAGCACTTAAGCACTAGCAGTCATGTGCAGAGAACGGAGGGTGCGAACAAAATCATCAAGACCTCATCTAAACTGTGCTCATACTACGGTGCATCATGTTAAATCTCTTTATTGGCTACTCTGCATCTGTGAACCCTTCGAGAACCGACTTGGGGCTTGAACCAACTGAGATGGACAAGCCCTTGCGAGCTCGGTTCGGTCGTTCGAATGAGGAACAACGGGCCCGGAGTGATGGAGACGCTAGATGCTCGGCCTCAGGGCCCTGGCGCCTTTCACACCAACTTGACCTTAGTGGGCCCCACACTAAACGCTTGGGCTTCGGCGATAGCCAACCGATAAAGACGGGTCGGTCAGAATGCAGAATGGGTCAGAAGCCGTGTCAGAATTTAGACCAGCCAAGCCAAGTCTGGCTAGCGCTCTGTGCTGCGCTCAATCACGCGCGAGGCGCTTCATGTCAACTGCATTCACCTCGGCATTGTAGTCGAATCTCGCTCCGGCGCGCGACCCGTATCACGGCCAAAATCAAGAAGTCAAACAGCCCAGACCCAATGGCCCATCCCCTCTTGCACTCTCCCCGCTTGTCTAGCGGCCTCGCGCCAAGGATGGAACCCGTCTGGAGACCATATCTGAGATCCCCGGACGACGACTGGACCGGACTCCTGGATCCAGCAGAGAGGAAGCGTGTGCAGAACAGGCTCTCACAACGCGCCAGACGTAGGTCCCCCCGGATTTTCCGCTTGACTGTTGGAATGTATCGAGCTCATTTCGAGGACTAGGATCTAGGCTGGTCAAGGGAAAGAGTAGCGGGTCGGCGGCGGCGTGCTTGCAAACCGAACAGGCGCCTGGCGAAGGTGACACCACTTTGACCGCGCGAAAATCGCAAGCCGTGGCCACTATTTGGCCAGGCCCGCCTACTTCCAACGACAAGCCTTCCACGGCCCTCTCGCCCATGCAGTCTCCCATAGATCCTGCCACAGACACTCACTTTATTGTCATGCACTGCATGTCTACCTCGACAGCCTTCAGCCGCATTGCCGAGCTGCTTTGTCTCGCATGCCTGCAAGACAGTGGATTCAACATCCGCGCTCCAGCAGCCACTCTCCCCCCAGCGATGGCCCCGACCTCGCGGCAGCAAACCATCCCACACCAGCCATATGTCGACATGCTACCGTGGCCCTCGCTGCGCAACCAATTGCTCGACTCTCTCGCTACTATCAACGAGATGCAATTCGTCTTGGACATGTCGGATGGCTTGAAGATCTGGGGTTCCACGCCGTGGGACCCACTGGCATGGGAAGTTGCCCCCGAGTTCGCACGCAAATGGTGGTTCTTGATGGACGAGGAGATCATGCGCACGACCAACTTTTGGAGGCGCCAGAGGGGAGAAGTAGATCTGCTCCTGCACCCCTGCGAGCGCCACCTCTGCAGGAGTGCCTCGGAAGAATGGCGTATCTGACGCGCTAAACTAGCAGACTGGGGTCCTGCGATGCAATCTGACATCTGTCACGCACTATGCCTTACCTAGCGCACTGCCCAGGAGCCTAGGTTCGTCACTTCTTATTCAGGGCCTATAAGTACCCTTCTTCTGCTGGCATTCCGCCGTGATAGGTGCTAGCATCACCTGCTTTACCTGCTATGCGCATTACACCACGACTGTTCCTCTTACCATGGCAACAGCGTGGACTCAGCTATTCCCTCCCAGGCCGGCCTTCACTGAGAAGGATACCCCTTCACTTGTGGGAAAGGTTTTCATTGTCACAGGCGGCAATGCAGGCGTCGGGCTCGAGTTGGTCAAGATCCTCTATACGAAAGGTGGCAAGGTCTATATTGCTGGCCGGTCGCCCTCCCTCATCGCCGCCGAGATCGAGAAGATCAAGAGAATCGACACTAGCAGCCCCGGACAGGTCGACAGTCTTCACTTAGACTTGAGTGACCTGGACACGGTTCCTCAGTGTGTCTCTGCTTTCCTCGCCCAAGAATCACGCCTCGATGTTCTATTCAACAATGCAGGTCTCTCAAGAGCTGCACCTGGGGCAATAACTGCCCAAGGCCACGAACTCATGATGGGCATCAACTGTCTTGGCCATTTCCTACTAACGAAGCTCCTACTTCCTATCCTTATCAAGACGGCAGAGAGCTCGCCCAGGGGCAGTGTGCGCGTGGTATTTGCGTCCTCGAGCATATTCGAGATGCTCGGGCCTCCAGGCGGCCTCTCACTCGCCGAGCTTGTACCGGGCAACCATTCCAAGGATGCGGCACGCAATTACAGCGCCTCCAAAGCGGGAGATTGGTTTTTAGCGTCCGAGTTGGACAAGAGGAAGCGCAAGGACGGGCTCTTGTGCGTGGCGCAGAGCCCTGGTACCTTGAAAACCAAGGGCTGGGATGGTGCGTCCTGGGCGACCAGGGCCCTGATGTCGCCCTTTATGCACGACCCTAAGATGGGGGCATATACCGGGTTATGGGCGGGGTTAAGCCCAAATGTGAAGCTCGAGGACGGCGGTCGGTTTGCCATACCGTGGGGCAGATGGCACCCTGGTCCGAAGAAGGATATCCTCAGAAGCTTAACGACAGAGGAGGATGGTGGTACCGGCCTGGCGGCCAAGTTCTGGGACTGGTGCGAAGAGCATACGAAGGGTTATGGGATATCGAAATGATATCGTAATAATTATACTGATACCAACGAAAGCTCCCTTGCAGGGGAACTTTATATCGTGGACAGCTGGCGTAATAGATTGTTAGCAGCAAGAGATAGTATAGCCAAGGTGGAAGAGCTACAAACAAGATGAGAAAGAAGAAAATAGGAAAAAAATAAACAAGGCCAAAATATGCTGGTAAATAACTAGAGGCTGCCATGCTACTCCTTTGTAGCTTTCATCTCTACCGCGGCAGCAACCCATCAGATTCGCAATCATGGCAGCACCTCGGGATAACATCGAACTATTTCTGAACTAGTACTGCGCTGTCAGCCGTTGCTATCGAACGAGATATTCATCAAGGGAAAGCAATGCGGCTAGGGCTAACACACCGACGTGCCAACATAAAGCTCGAACTATTGAAGAAGATTGTCGCGTTGGTAACGAAGCGCACGGGTGCCTCGGTTTAGAAGTAACTTTGAAGATGCATCAGGCTCTTAACCACAGACGACAAAAACAAGCGATGCCAATCTTCGTAACCCAATCTACAAGCAAGTGGGACACTCCAAATCCCCTTACGAAATCGATTGGGACAATAGCTCAAGTATTGTAACATCGACGATGCGTTATCAGCTCGCTTACTTTAATACTTAGTACGACTAGTATGAACGAAATTTAATCTTTTCATTTCATCTCTCCACTAGTAATAGAGACTCACTTTTAAGCTAACATTCCTTGGGCACCTATTAGAGGTCGTAAAACATCTGTACTGGGTTCTACCATGGGAGCCCTCCCGGTGCCGGGCTGCAGGCCACTATACCACGCCTGGCTGATGCAAAATTGTAACATAGTGACTGTATCTCGTTTAATGGGCACTACTACCCCGCAGTGTGTATCGATAAGGCAGAGGTGTTTACCTCAGCACCTTCGGTCAAATAAAGGGACGAACGGAATCCGGAATTAGGGAGTAGAGGGAATCGGTTCCGAGAAATATGCGGGGCATTCTCGGCCTGTGGCTTACAGCCAATTGGCTACATATGGCGCCAGTGCGCGTAACTTTCAGACTCGTGGGAGTAAAAATAGAGAGAAACCTTTGTGCCGAGCGCCAAGTCGGAATTTAACGTACTTCGGAATTTTGTCTCCATGCCGCGTGGTGCATTGACGCAATACCGGGATAGAGTTGAGGTCCATCATCAACGCGAAGGGACTAGTCAACTTGTGATGCCAATGAAACAATAGGGAGTCGAAGGTATAAAACCTGATGCTAGCATGACGGAAACCGATAAACTCGAGAGATGGAGTGCTCGAGCAACTGAAACGTGTTCCACAGATATAAGTCGCCCAGGTGTGAATGAAGATGGCGGGGCTTATCAAAGGCGCCGCATTTATTACAGGGGCAGCATCAGGCGAGTTCGCTACCCTGCGTCGTACATATGCTGTTCATACCTTTATCTTTGTCCTGACCATCCTGTAGGGATAGGGAAACAGACCGCACTTGCTTTCTCCAGACATGGCGTGCAGAAGCTAGCACTAGCTGACATCAACGGGGCCACCCTGCAAGAGACAGCCAAGATCCTGAACGACCAGTTCCCTCACGTACAAACGCTATGCCTACAACTGGACGTCTCCAATCTCCAAGAAGTCAAAAAGGCTATCGGAGAGACAGTCAAAAGGTTTGGACGACTGGATATTGCTGTGAATAATGCCGGAGTTGGTGGAGCCTGGACGAAGACACATGAGATTGACGAAGCCGAGTGGAAAAATGTATTGGGCATCGATTTGCATGGGGTGTGGAATTGCCAAAGAGAAGAACTGGCTATCATGCTTGATCAGGAGTAAGTGATCTTACCTTGCCTCACGCGGGCTACCCATTTCAGCCCAGACGAGACTGACGGCAGACTAAGACACCTTGGTACGCGGGAGGGAAGAGGCGTAATAATCAATGTGGCTTCTATATACGGGCTTGTCGGCCCGAGTAGAGACCTGTTCCACACGGCCTACACATCAGCCAAACACGGCGTCATCGGCCTAACCAAAGCCGATGCAAACACGTACGGCCCCGACGGCATCCGCATCAACGCAGTTTGTCCGGGATATGTCGAGACACCCTTATTGCTGAAGAGCCTGGCCGGGAATCCCAAGTCAGTCATCCACTTAGAAGTTGAGAATACCGCCTTCAAGAGGCTCGGGAAGCCGGAAGAGATTGCCGATGCGATCACGTTCCTGGCCTCGCCGATGAGTAGTTTCGTACAAGGTGCTTCTCTGGCTGTAGATGGTGGATTCTCGGCGCGCTGATATCTTTTGAAGCATTTCCTGCCTACAAAATGTGGGTAGCTTCATGCTTGGATGATAACGGCAGTTGATAGGACTAAATAGGAAACCATAGGCTGCGCCATCAGCTTGTAGGAAACCAGCTTGGCCTTCGTAAACAAAGTATCTTAAACGTAAGGGCTTTTAGACCCGATTCTAAGTCTTATAGGTGTGATCTTCGGTGTTCTGGGCCTCAACCGCGGGTGCGAATGCTCGAGAAGACTAGGTTTGAGGAACACCGATGTCATGAGGATGGCCGTAGAGTGGTCCGAGGTTCTATCTCAAGCAGGTAACTCTAGATAAAAGCATTTACTTCCCTAGGACTATGAGTTTCGCTCCCGTCGCTCGATGTAAAAGAGAAGCATTGTCGCAGTCGGCAAAAGAACATCAGAGAGAGTTGATACGGCACCCATTACTGAGATGCACTGCCATCTTCCCCGCAGTCAAAGATAGTCAACGCACCTGTGCTTTGCATGACCCAGATTTATCCAGTTTACATGCTGGAGGACTCTCTTGCATTTGGGGTACACAGCCCAAGTATGACGAGGCGAATTCTCAGCATGCAAATCCATCACTGCTGAGAGAAAGAAACATCAATGTAAGTCCTAAAGAATAAATAGCATTGGATAATTTGAATACGTGCAAAATAGAACAACAAGTTTTAATCGGCCTTTATCAGTCCGTACGCGGGGCTCGGCAAGCAGCTTAGCCATGGTGGCTGGCAGGCATGTAATCGAGACAACGGGAAGCTCTGACGCCTGATCGTAGGTAAAGAAAGATGGGCAAAGCCCCGTAATACCTACTACTAGCTTGACGTCAAAACACAACTTTCCACAAACTTGGATTAAGACTTCAGAAAAGATTTTAAAAAGAGATTATATCCTTAGTTATTTATAACCCTTTTAAAAGAATATTCTTTAGCCTAAAAATTCGAGCAGGTTACAGAGGGAAACCTTTATTTCAAGACGTCATGGCGATAGCTAGCAAAAAAATTAAGTGTCCCCTGTGAGGCTCGAACTCACGACCTCAGGATCGCTCCTTCCGTTTTCGGGAAAGTCATATTATATATGAGACCTGCGCGCTAGCCAACTGCGCCAAGGAGACTTGGTTAGTCCAATCTTGGTTGGTGGAAGGAGCGACCCGTCTGGCATTGATGAAAGCCAATGGGAAGGTACGAAGGATCGTATTTCCTGCAGTACGAGAAATATTGTGTACTCAATTAGGGTGAGATCGGGTTGGTCTAGTGCCGAGTTGTTTTATGTGCAATTGGGCTACCCCACTTTAAATACACAAGTAACATGTACCTAATGATTCGTGAAAAGCGAAGCAGGGCTAGGGTTAGGGTTACCCATAGCTGAATGTCAAGAACACCAGCACATATCTTTTTATACCAAACAGTTACATTCAACATGCCCAGATCGATTTTACAGTGCCTAATTATGTATTTTTATACTATGTTATACTTTATTTTATGCATAATGGAATCCCCTAGGCTTTTTTACAATCACCTCCATAAAAGATGCATTGCATAACTCTCACAAGACTGAGACGGGAAGTGCCGGGCTGGGAGATCCATTTCTACTCAAGTAGCACAGTAGCCTCGTGAGTATCTAGGTCGCCTGTTTTATTTTATCAATTTAACGACTGAGCACCGAAAACAATTCGGAACCCGACGAACTGATCACGCTTGGTGCAGCCGGGGACAACTCTTATTCTCTTGCGCTACATTACTTGATGGCAGATGGTTTAGGATAGTCGTGGTTTTGTCGGAGTCAAAGTACAGACCACTGGCGGAGCTTAGGAGCAAAGAGAAACGCGTCCGGTCCTTGGGACTAACACGTCCTATGTTAAAATTGGTAAAGTCCGCCTGTCTATGAAGAAGCTAACTTGGGAAATCGGTGTGTAGATCCTTGATTTTGCGCAATACAAGTGAATATGCTTATCTTCTTCGATCGTATCGAAGCCTCTGTGGGCGACATTGGCTGCTTCATCTGCGCCTCTACTGCTGTTGATAGGTCCCTCCAGCCTGCAATCCTTCACAAGCCCAACAACAGTTACGTAGACCCTCTGCCCACCCAGGAAATTCTCGTAATTTGAAGTATTTCATTCTCGGAACGCCTCCGTTGGCCTTGATTGCCACCGATGGGACTGGCAATCGTACTGCATCGTCACCGAGACGAAACTGAACGAAACGAAACTAACGACAACTTCTTTCTCGCAAATTCCATCTTGCACCACTAGTATCATTACGCTTTGTCCCTCTCCCACCGCCCGGACTGCCCTCGGCTGCTATGTAGAAGACCATGAGTTGCCGATACCAGAATAGGTCATGTGCCCGAACCCAGACAGAGCCTTGGCTGTTCCGAGCTGTAATAACACTTACTATCTCAACGCATTCGGGTTTGCGGGCGTAGAGAAAGGGGTTTACTGCTGGTGCGGTAACGAGCGATCAGACAAGTTGCAATATGCCTTGTGCCGACAGTAGGACGATGCTCTGCGGTGGAGATGGATTCCTGAATGTCTTCAAGGCGGAGAAACATCAAGAACCAGGCCCTAAAAGCAGCGGCGGTGTCGAAACGACGACCACTAGCGCGGTAGGCGCCACTACTAGCTCGCCTGGCGTGGTGAAGAGGAACGGAACAACGTGATAGGTTGCCCGACGGTATAGAATTGTGATCCTGCTACTTCCCTTGGTCTATACGCCCCTAATCTGACCGAAGGTCATTATTACGGCGCCTGAAAAAAAAATTAATGACGAAATCGCTTAAAAATTATGGCGAAATCGCTCTCTTCATGGATTGGCTCACGAGCTTTTTACTCCATTAAAAAGTGGCTCTTCGCGCTGTAATTGGCTTAAAAAACTGCTTCCCTGCGCTGCAGCCAACGTAGATTGGCTTAAAAAATTGGCCCCTGGCTTATACAGGGTACAATACTACTTACAGTCTTCATGAATTGGCTCACGAGCAGTTTTATCCACTTAATAATGGATCTAGCTTTTACCCCTGGCTTTGGCTAGCTAATCTCGCTACAAGAGCTTTTATATTTCTACCCTCGTGGCTCGTTTTTCCTTCTCTTTCCTCCTCTTTTCTCCTTTATCATACTAGCTGGCTGGCTGGGTGGATCGCTGGGTGGATCGCTGGCTGAATGACTGGCGTGGCTACAAGTATAGCTATACTGGCTACGCTGGCTAGATCGCTGGCTAGATCGCTGGCTGGAAAAAAAAAAAAATTAAATTAATTTTCAAAATCCCATACTAAAATTAATTAATTAAAATTAATTAAATTAATACTAAAAATACTAAATTAATTTCACAGCCCTGAGTACCGGCGGCTTGATTATACCCGAGTACGCCATTTTAGGTTACAGTACGGCTTAGCTGCTCAGCATTTGTGTCAGCCGCGAGCAAAGTGATTCGGCCATAATACAGTCTATAAATATGGTGTCATTAACAGGTCGAAATGACTATGGCAGCTGCCGGCCTGCTCTGTATCTGAATTGTTGCCCTCATTCATGAGAAGACTATGTTCAAGCGCACAAGGCAAAGAAAGTAGAAGCAAATCCTTTAAACTGAGTTTCAGTCGGAGAGACTAGCCAGAAGACGTTCAAGCTGTTCGCACCGGTCGCTTCCATCACCGAAGACTTTTCGAGCACCCGTAAGACCTACCGTATACAACTCCTTCGCTCGCGCTGTTTGTCCTATATCATCTTTAAGAAGCCCTAGGTTAGTGACAGCATTTCAGAAGGGAACACATGTCACAACCGCGTCTTCGCTTAGTGCTCTCTTATAGCCATCCAGCACCCGCTCGTACATAGTCTCAGCCTCTTAGAACTGCACTGCCCTTGGTCTATGTAGAGGTTTCCGAGATTGTTGACCGTGTCGAGCGTCGACGTGTGCTCTAGTTCCCAACACATTCTCGTAACCTTGGAGTGCTTGCTCATATAGAGTCTTAGCCTCCTGGAACCGCCCTTGTTTCTTATAGAGGTTTCTGAGACTGTTGACTGTGTCGAGCGTCGACCTATACCCTAGTTCCCACGCCTTCTCTTTGCCTTGTAGCCACCATTTATACATAGCCTTGGCCTCCTGGAACCGCCCTTGGCCTGTGTAGAGGTTTCCAAGGTTGTTGCCTATGTCGAGCGTCAACCTATGCTCTAGTCCCTATGCCTTCTTGAAGCCTTGTAGTGCCCGCCCGTATATAGCCTTAATGGTCTGGTTGCTGCTTATAGATGTGTAATGCAGAGGGTGGAAATCGTGCTAGTAGTTAGTGTTTATCTGACCGAAGGTCTTTATTACGGCGCCTGAAAAAAAAATTAATGACGAAATCGCT
>MU270099.1:198194-245318 GCA_021432635.1 Thozetella sp. PMI_491
TATCGGGCGTATCGAGAGCAGCGCCCTTCTCGACCAAGACCCGCACAACAGCCTCGTGGCCGTTCGCAGCAGCATAAAACAGCGGCGTCCGGCCACTCGTATTGGGCGTATTGAGAGCAGCGCCCTTCTCGACCAAGACCCGCACGGCTTCTCGAAGTCCAAAGTATGCTGCTAGGTGCAGTCCCGTCCAATCCCCGACGTCAATTACTGCTCGTCCCCATGCCTCAACCTTATCTTTGCTCTCGACAAGATGGATGACGGCTTGACTCAATTCTTTGACCCCAGTGCCTTCATCACGAGAATGTATGGTCGCTTGACGTGTCACACCTTCGCGAACGTGATCTCCCCATTTACGCACCGCGTAACCGTACAGTGATGACTGCAGCGGCTCTTCAGACTCGGCCAACATGGCGGCTACACAGCATTCGGCCATTTTGAAGTGTGCGTCCTCGTCACTCTTGATCGAATTTCGCCATGTCTCGGTGGGTTTCGCGCTATCGGTCTGCGTCGGCTGAGACCTCAAAAACTCTCGAGCCGTCTGATGTATAAAGTAGAGATGACCGTCGTACTCGGTGATGAAGAAGCCGCACTCCTTCTTGAGCCAGGTGCGGAAAGACTTGTCGTCTGGCTTTAGCGACTTCCTGGACTTCTCATCGTACTTTCCTCTTATTTGGACAGCGATGTTTGCCTCTCTCAGCGTGAGTGGTTGATAGGCAATGTAGATAAGATGCAATAGCACCGATACCCGCTCGTGATATTCGGGACTGACGTTGGACAGCAGCTTGTCGTACGCGCCGGGAACGCCTTCCGGCAAGTCATCAAGGTAACGTCGCCAGTCATTGAGGTCTATTGGCGTCACTTTTTCGAGGAGTTCGAACACAAGTCGCACCCACAGGTATGTTCGTTGGCCAGAACCTTTAGAGAGGAGCTTCTCCTCGATCAAATCAGCAACAGGATCGCTTAGGTCCCTCTTGTGCACAAGCCTCTTAATCATGTGCTTGAACACTATGTCGATCTCGTCTTGTAGCATGGCCTTTTCTTTATCTCCTTCCCCTGCGAGCTTCATTGGCTCGTCTGCCCACCCCCGGAACGCCTCGACAATGCTGGGGTATGGACGGCTGGTAACGAGAAATCGAATCCGCCTCTTCGTGCGCCGGTGATCCAGAAGAAATTTGACGAGATTCCCCCGGCCTTCCTTACCACATTCATCTAATGCGTCGAAAACGCAATAGATGGTCCGGCCCTTAAAGGCTTCGTGGCTGGAGACTGTCTCGAATAGGCTCCACAGCGTGTCGAGTCCTTTGAGCATCTCGTCCGACATGGAGTTGATCTTCTTGGCGAATTTCGTAACAACTGCATCTTCACACCCCATCAGCAATTGGTATGTGATAGCCCCGAGCCCGTTGGCCAGACTGCTCTGAATCGCGTTATCCTTGAAGAAAAAGTAACAGACGACTGGCTTGAGGCCTCCTGGTCGTCGCGATGGCAAATCCCGCTCGATCAAGAAACGAGACAAGACCGATTTCCCGCAACCTGGTTCCGCAGTAACCAAAAGGAGGTCGTTCTGCCTGGATTTGAGCCAGCCTCTGTACTGGGCATGGCCGCGAAACCACTGACAAGTGCCTGGATGCTTTTCCGGATTCAGGCGCATCTGCTCCAAGTACTTCGTAGTGCTGAACCGAGAGATGAGTTTTGCGAGCTTCTCGTCCATCTCGAACTGCTTAACATCCGCAAAGAGCTGTGTCATCTGCCTAACCTCCACCAGGAGATCTTCCGTGTTCTCCGCCATTTGCGACACATGCTCTGTCAACTCGCTTAGCTGATATTGCTGAAAATCTGCGGAGATTCTCTTGTCATGGTCTTTGATAGTTGCCAGTTTCTGTTCCCAGTCAGCGAGTTGAATCATATCTTTGGCCACTCGAACGATCGGATGCTCGTCATATGCTCTGCAAGCACACTCCATTTCGAACTGAAGCATGGCTTTGAAGAGCTTGACTGCTTCGGTTGCTGTACTCTCCCGATACTTCTTGAACGGGTGGTCTTCTGGCCAATCTGGTTTCATGACAACCTTGGTAAGTGATATAAACCAGTCCATCCGTTCCAGGACGTATTCGAGACCATCCGCTATGCTTTTCTCTTGCTTGATGGGCTGGACAAGGATCTTTCATTGACCGCGGGTCAGCCCTATACACCATACGGTAAACATGATGGGAGCGTACTGGGACGGTAATGCCAATTGCCGACCAAGCGAATGCAGCCGGCGGGCAAGCCTGAAGAGCATCTCCCATCATCTTCCCCATTTTGGAGACCACCATGTCAGCTCCGTCTGCAGCCTCTTTCCACCATTTTTCTTTTCGATACTTGGCCAGCAGCGGCTTCAGGATCGTGTCTATTCCTTCGACCATCTCTATCTCCTCTAGGCGATCGAACTGGTTGGGGGCGTCCTTGGAAATTTGTTCGTCCTCTTTGTTGGACGGATTGGCTTGATGGGTGAGTATCTTGAGGTAGGTTTCGACGAGTTTCTTGGTTTTATTTTCATATCTCAACTCTCTAAACGCACGGCTCCAGGGGTCAAGACCTGCTGACTTGGTGACGGGCTGACGCTCGTCACCAAATATCTCGGCCGGGGTTGCGCCCGAGCTGCCACCACTGGAGCCCTTGGTTTTTGATGCTTGGTTGCTGGGTGTCGCCGGCCGGGCAGACGGTTGTTCTCGGTCGCCAGCCGTCCGACTCTTCGATCTCCAGTGAGGGAGACCCCTACACCAGTTTCGAATACCCATGGTGCTCGAGGCGTGCTTGGCGAGATTGCAGGCGGCGAGATTGAAAGGCAGCAAGAGGAGAGAGATGCGGCAGCATCAAGTCCTCTGCGGTTATCGTAGCGCTGCGGCGTGCGGCTGGCCAAACCCCTCAGAGGCGCCCAATGAGGCCCAAAACAAAACGCCACGGCAGTGCCATTGGCCTGGCCGCGATGCAACACGTGTGAGCTCGGATGCCGTCGCCGGATACCAGTTATTCCGGCTCGATTTGACTATTTTGTTGATGACAAGGCAGAACTTGACGGGAACTTTGTGTCAGTTCCAGACCTATATGGTAAATCTCGCGCAATCCTTGAACTAGAAACAGCGAGTATTCGCGACGAGGTGAGACAGGTCCACTCCGCGTTGCATGCTTGCTCTCCTTCAGAGACGATCGTTTTTTGACAGCTGACGTTCGGGACGGAGTATTGGCTCCGGGAAACTTCCGGTTACATTACGGAAGTCTATAGGGGTCGGTGTTGCAAAACCCTTTTAGCGTGTTTTTTTCGGGCTGCTTGAACTAGGAATGACCACACAGTACCTGCAATACATTTAGTAATGTACCGCTAACCTCACCACCGACGACAAGCGCCCCCATTCTTTCAGGATCGCATATCGAGAATCTATAGATCGCATCGGGTAGTAGATACGACGAGGCCCCCAAGTATCGTAGCCTCGTCTTCACTTGCTTGCCCGTACCATTAAATGACCTTACTATCCATCGAAGCAGACAGAACGCTCAGCAGCATACTGCTCTCGTGCTCCGCAGTGCTTATGATGCCGTTGTTGAAAGCAAGACCAGCAAAAAGCAACGATACGGACTTCAAGATGGTGCTGCAAAGGGGTCTAAGACGGCAATTTCTGGCGGACGCCTCTCGCCTTTTGCTTCTAGATTAAATATATGGTGCCGTCGCACGTCGGCAGCGAAGGGACAGATGAAGAAGAGGATTAATCCGTGCCACGCACCAGTTTTACTCAGTGCCACACACTTTACCCTACTTTTACGACCTAAGATACGCTATATGCACCGAAACTGTTTTAGCATCAAAACCGTCGATTTTACACAGTGAAAATGGCCCTTTTTGATGCTGGCCAGATCGGCCACAAAGGTATCCACCAGGGTAAAGAAGCCGTTGTGGAAGGCAGCCACGGCGGCGGCAGGGCCGGGAGTAGCCTCACGTACTGGAATCTCGGCGAGTGGCCGACGAAGCTAGTCGAGGTGGGAACGTGGAGCTTCTATAGATACTCTAGATATATGCGACCAGGCCCCAACCTCGCCAAGGGAAGAGGCCAATGCTTAGGTACGATACTTTTCTTATTCGTCGGATCTTGTGCTCCTTTATTACCCCGACTTGTTCAACCTCAACAGGTTAAGTCGTGACACAGTCAGAAACATACCTAGGTATTAAGCGACAACTAGAGTATTACGGGAGACAGGTTGCAAGGCTGGCTCTCTCAATTGTATCAATTCTGAGAAGGCTGAGGCAAAGGCTCTCTTCAATGGACTTGTTTTCTCGACTATATATGTTGCTACTGGTCCCTAGAATTTCTCCAGCCATTCTCTCTATCTCGCTAGTATTCCACATCACACTCCTCAGCTCAATCATTGCGCTACTCCTATACACACTCACCGCAATCATGCAGCTCGCTACATACGTGAAAATTCTGGCCGCCGCCGTTATGGCCCTATAGGGCGTAGTCGTAGTCCCCCTTTCGAATGGCGGCGAAGTTGCTTCCCCCGCGACCCGTGCAGGGATCCCGGAAGGACTACGGCTGGTTGAAATTGGACCTGACGGACAGATCATCAACGGAACCGAGGAAGAGTGAGAGTTATAGTGCCATTTCAGCAGAATTGTTGCCTAAGCCCGGAAAATCCTGCTAAGCATACCTCATCGTAGGGCTCATCTTGAGAAGCGCTCTGGAACCACGGACATCTCCGCCTATTTGTGGGCATCGGCTTGCTCCGGCTCCAGCGATTGGACCTGGGGCAACGTGAACCCTGGTGGATGCTTCTCGTTCATCGACTCTAGCGGCAACTTTCGCGACATGTACTCGCTCAAGTCGACCCGTTTCTGTGATTTTATCATGTACCATAACCACCACACATGTGGCAGCGGCGGCTTTGAGCAGTTAACGACACAATGCGCAAACAGGGGCGGATCATCCATCAAAAGCTTCAAGGTTTTGGATTGTAACTAAATCTGCTTTTCGGATTCACCAAGTGCTGTGTGCATGGGCCGGTGTGGAATGAGAATGGTCTAGTTAACACGACTGAAGGACTGGGTCGCTATGCCCTATGGCACTGAGTCTGGCTGGTTACGGAAGGCTCAGAAATAGGATTGAGGGTGATGATTTACTTTGGCATTCTCGTACAATCGTTTAACTTTGAAGATTGAAGCCTCGTTATCTAATTTTACAAGGGGGTAGGGGGTAGGGGGTATCGTTGTGCTAAGATATCATATGTGGCATTCACTGTGCGAGTCGAATGTGATGAATTACTTGTAGTACCTTAGCTGTAAACCGATGTCTCTTACTCCTAATTACAGCAAAGATCCGCTTAGAGAGACATCCTTACGGAAACAAGATGGTATCGGAGTCTACTGTAAGGCGCCACCCTCTTCTTCTTCATCACTCTCTATTTCGAATTGAATTGGCATCCCGAGCTTCTCCCCCATGACCTTGCTGATAAGGAGGTTTGCTGTGCCAAAGCTGATGAGCTCCTTCAGCACCACGGTAGCTTTCTCGAGTGGCTCCAAGTTCGACATGCCGCCTTCGATTCCGCTGCCCGCCATCAAGATCCAGCCAACAACCCACGGTAGCTGGCTCTCGTTTTCAATATATGCGGCGGTGTAGAGCTGTCGAAGAATAGCATCACATTCTGCCTTGACACCACGTAGCACCCGCCAACACCAACGGTGCATACGAAGGTATGGGAACGAGAACTCAACCGTCTCAGTATGGAGGGCGAAGGCGAGAGACCTGATGAGCTTCTCGGGAGCTACCCGGCCACCTTCGTCGACCTTCTTACCCAACCTTCGGGAGTTCATGTTGTGCTGTAACTTCTTCTTCTCCTTCAGCTTTTTGGGGTCGTCAATTTTACCTAGACGTATAGTCTCGGCATCTGGGGCATCCTCTTCTTCGAATAGGCTCAGGTCGATGATCTTGGCAACGTATTCCGGGGTCAGTTCGACCTGCCTAACGTCTTCCACGTACCGGCTCTTAAACATAGACTGGACGGGCGCGTTCTCCTTGAGGCCTCGCGGGCCTGCCTTGGAGGCGAGAGCCGTGTTCTTCCGGCGGCTCTTTGCCATGGCCGCAGCTGAGGTGCCCATTTGGAGGCAGAACATCTTGAAAAATCCAGCAGGTTCCTGAGGTGCCTCGCCACCAACGTAGAAGCTCTCTGCGCCAAAGTTTTCGTATACGACTTCCATGTCAGGCCATATGTCAGTGAGGATTCCCTGCCTGCGCGTCGCATTGTACAGGTGCTGGCAATGCTGGATGGAGCCCGTGGCGTTAGCGAAGGCGACGCCGACTTCACGGTGCAAGTAGCGTAAATGGTAAAGTACAAGACCGCTGATCACTGGCGACATCCGGAAGATGCGGTGGCTTTTGGTCTCGGGGGGGACTACCCCCATCCGCTGATACTGTCGAGCCTGCACGCTGCGCAATGGGTCTGCGCCGATCCACTCGATACGATTCTCCAAGTCACGTATCCAAGCGTCGTTGGACGCCGGCCAGTTAGCCATCTTCAGGTTCTTGTGAAACTCGAAGTGGTCATGGATATCAGCCTTCATGGTGTGGGTGTGCTGCATCAAGGTCGTGAAGGGTCTTTCGATGTCCTGGCCAAGCTCGTAGGTAATATCCAAGAAGACTTGGGCCGCGAAGACAGCGTAAAAAGGCACCTGGCCAGTCCGGCTCACCTCGTCCATGCTGTACAGAAATTCGTCGTGGACTGGCCAGTCTTTGACGGCGCGAATGGCTGTCATCATTTCTGTGAAGAAAGGCATTAGCAGAGCGCGGTCGTCCGCAAATCGCTGGAGCGCCGACTTCTGCGAGCGATCAGTGGTCGGATCGTAGTGTCCAAACATGCCCTCCTTGTATAGCGGCAACAATGAAGGTTCAAGGACGGCAGCGAAACACTCCAGCAGCCGGTAGGCGCCCATATAGGTGCCGACCGCAATGTCCCAAGTCTCGTAGTTGAAGTTGTCTTTTCCAGCCACCGTGAGGGTACTCGGATTCCAGCCCTTCATGAAGCACTGCAGCGAATAGAACTTCTGCAGCATAGGCTCGAATCCACCTTGCCGCGCCAGTGCAGGCAAAACATCCTCCATCATACCCCGGACAAGCTCGATAGCGGTGTTGGTGGCGATCGCAGCTGCCGTCACGTCGAAGACGCCGATCTTGTAGTTGGACCAAACATTTACCACATGGGCTTTGATACGGTTCATGTCGTTGATAAGAAGTGTCATGGCAAATATAGCGTCCTCAAAATCCGTTTGCGGCTCGGCCTCGTAGCTTGCATGGTCATGCTGAACATTGACTGGTCTCTCCACGTCAGGCGCGTCGAGGTACTGCTGGGAGGGCTCATAGACAGAAAGGCCAGCAAACCGGTTGCTCAGATCGCTGGTCGTCTTCGTTGCTGCCTCGACACTGCCGACAGGCATGAAAGGGTTGAGAATCTCGCGGACATTTTGTAGTACTGGAGGCAAAAGAGAGCCAGGATGTGAGCGCCTCATGCCAAGTGAGGGGAAAGAAGCAAGAGATGGTCAAGGGAACCGTTTCTTACCGTCGACAAAATGCACATGTCTTGCGTCTGAAGCCTCACTGAGAGTGCTGCCATACTCCTTGAGCTTGGCGCCAAAGCCGGAGCGGGCGGTGATGACTCGCTCAAGCGTGGCCCGGAACACTTCTGGAACAGGTGCGGCCTTGGTCGCCAGATATTGCGCCAAGGAGACGAAGTCGCTGATGCTGATAATGTGCTTGGGTCCCTCAGTCGCAGTGGGCGTTTGCTTCGCTGCAGTCGACGAAGAACCTCCCTGCTTCTTGGCCTGGGCACGTGCCTTGCCCTTCAGCCGTCCCCCGCCACCCTTTGCTTTGGTCGGCAAGATGGCCGGCGTAAGACGATCAGCGGGGAAACCCAGGGACTTGGCGGTGGAGGCCAGCCATGTTGCGACAGAGTCGGTGTCCTGTTTGTATTGCTGGTAGGTGCTGACCAGGGAAGACGGCAGCACCATCTTGCCGTCTAGGAAGCGGCTCTCCTAGGAATGGAGAGCGTCGGTGGTGGTGAGCATTGACGGGTTTCTCTTGCTTGCCGGGCTCAGTCAAGGAAGATGGTCGGAAGAAGAGGAGGAGGGTTTGGTGTCACTTCAGGGTCAGGTGTAACTATCGTTACTGTACCTAAGGTATGTAAGGTACCCGCGGCCCTGTAAGTCCATGCGGTCGCGCTGGGGTTTGATGGATTTAGAGATGTCTGCTATGAAGCCTGTAGCCAACGCGAGGATGTTTTAAGGTACACATTTTGACCCCGCAACACTTACAGTACAGCGGGGTGCATGACGTTTGAAGATCGCCAGGAGTCCTTGTGGCCCAAGCGTTTCTCAGGCCAAGGCTTCAGCTAAGGCAGGTACCAAGGGATTTGCGATGGCTACCCTCTCAGCCCACGTGCGATCTCGGGGGCGGGGGTCCACGATGGAAAAAGAGACCAGGGAATCTATATATCCACCTCAGATCGATGCTACAGTAGCAGTATAGCCCTAAATACTGTGTCAGGAGCTTATGACCTAACATTTACACTGAATAGCAGCTACTAGGAGACGGGATGAGCGGGGCAAACTTGACTAAAGCTTTGCTTGTTGTAACCCCCCTCGGCACCTACTACCCGATCTATCTACCGTTGAACTACGCTTCCTAGTTAGGAGAGACCGAGGCCAGCCGACCAACATTGCTTTTTACACAACTAGCTATCCATCCCTTGATTCATCTGGATTTTACCTGCTTTTACTTTGCCACTGCCTTGAGACGGCGCTGTATCTAGTTTCACATGACGTACGGCCATCGCGAGGATCAACGAGATCCAGCTGCCGTGCGTAGATAAATAGCTAGCTTGCCTGCCAGCTTTCCAGGCAGTTGGTCGAGCAATCATCTCACCATCTCAGTCACTCTTTTACTAGCCCAGCTTATATAGCTATATTTTACGCTTTCAACGATACTTCCGTTGGTCCCGCACTAGATCATATGCCCCTTCGTATTGTGTTCGCTGCTGCCCTTTCATATCACCACTCTAACTGCAAAGCTTAGCGGAGATAGGTGAAGGGAGAGGGGGTGGTCTACGGAAGATGGCAAGAGAGCAATTGCGAATGGGTTCGACAGAATAGGCGTCATGGTTCCTAGAACGGTGGTCTGTATAAGATCTATGTACAGGCGAGGCTTCCGCACTCGTACTCCAAGTATGGTAACTATATGACATGAAAGTTAATAAATATAGGTCGGACCTCCTTGATCGACTAGTTGTTTCGGCTCGAGGCCGCCCATCTCTACCGTGGCTTAGAGCGTTGGCCAACCATCAGCTCCCCAGAAGAGCTGGTTCCACCCAAACAGGGCCTGTTGATACCCGACGCCAATTCGAGGATCAACTTGAACTTGAGTCAGTCGTGCACAGCTATATAGGTAGGCAGGCGAGAATACTCACGATAGTGGTAGTAGAAAACAATAATGTTCTGCGTTTCGTCGTAGAAAAGGCCCTGGCCACCCGGCGCGTAGACATTGTCATGGCTGGCAAGCAGCATCGTCCCCCCTCCTGACAAGCACGAAGCCCCGGATTGGTCTATAAATGGACCAGTAGGATTGCTGCTCCTGCAGACAACGACGTGATACTCGGCGCCAGCGGCAGGCTTGTTCTCGTACGAGCAGCACACGCCTCGGCTCAGGAAAAGGTAGTAGTAGCCATTATGATAGTATATCGTCGATCCTTCGGTGTTATGGATGCCGCTCGGGTCATAGGCAATTTGTTTCTGGTTGCCGGAAGCGAAAACGTAGGGTCCGTTGATAGCAACTCGGGACTGGTATATGTCGCCCCAATAAGAACCCCACTGTAAATAAAACTCGTCAGGGTTGGTGCCATTGACGAGATTGGCATCAATTGCGTTGAAAGGGGTCGAAGACGAGGAGGTGATTATAGCGCCGTGGTCGGTCCAGCTGCCGGGATCCATGGTGCTCGAGGTCGCATACCCGATGGCGGAGGTCTGAGAGCTAGATTGGGAGAGAGCATAGAATAGATAGTACACGCCGCGGATATAGGCCACATCGGGGGCCTAAAGCATCGGATGTCAGCGCTGAGGCGAATTGGCCTTATCCGGGGCGCCGGACTCACCCATGGCGAATCATTCGTGAAACCGATGTTGATCACGCTGAGACCCGGAAGTACCCTCCCGACGTAAGTCCATGGTCCACTCAAGCTCGGAGAGGTCCGAATGTCAATGCCCGGATGGGTCGAGAACTGGAAGTATTTTCCGTCGGAGGCGCGCTTGATGACGAATGGATCGTGCGCAAAACAGTCTCCCGTGCAGGTGACAGGGTTTGGGTAGCCTCGCACGAGGGCGGGAAGAAGGAAGAGCAGCGAGGCCAAAAATGTTGTCCACATTGTCAATCGCGCGCTGGATGTTGCGAACATGGCCCCGGGAGAAGGATAGTCTCGGGATGAGACTCGATGCAAGCGCGCAGAGTATTCCGTGGGCTTATAGATCAGTGAGAGAGATCCACCGGTAAATTATATTAAATGGCATGGAGTTAATGCAATAGGCCCTATATTAGAAGAAAAATAAGCCGACACCACATTTAGGATTACAGTCGCAGTCGGAGGATTCGACCCGAATTAAATCATAGGCAATAGTTCGAAAATAACACCGCCCAATGGTACCTTGTACCAGCACCCTAGCTGGTGTCCCGGCACGGCTTTTTGACGTCGAGCTGAGGAGGCGATAATAGTCCAGCAGCGACAATGGCCAATTGGCAAATGGGATGCAATAGTTCATGACAGATTTATCTATACTAATATGTACTGGACACTTTGGTGCTAATTAACCAAACGTGATGGTTTGAGGTGAATGGCAAGATTTGCATAGCTATATAGGGGTAAGTGGGTAAGCGCCAAAATTAGACCCTTTGCCTTTTACGGAAATCCTTTGCAACAGATGCCTCACTAGTCGAGCCGAGAGCTGGTGGGAATTGGGCAGAGAGCCCGAGCGCAGGAATAGCGGCGGCCGCTCCTATCCTTTGGCTGCCATTGGTGGGGCTCTAAGCATCGTGCGGCTCCATTCTTCGCTGGTGCCTATATATTCTAGGTCTTACAGAGCAGCAGTTTAATTATTGTCAAGCTGCTTTATCTCGTAGTAAACCTAACTCTCTTCATCATTCTATTCTTGAGAAGAGATGAGAACACTTGTCACCGCCGGTCTTGCCATCAGGGCGGCGTCAGCAACGTAGAACATCGCCGAGGCATTGCCGGCCGCGGATGGTGCTTATTGTGATGTTGTGTTGTTCCATAAATATACTCCGAAACGGAGATGCCGCCTCGAGGTTGGCAATGTCTAGCTTTTTGAGACTGCGTACCGTAGGCAGGCAAAGTAAGTTGAGGAATGCGGCTGAGCTTCCACCTGACGGAGAGCCCGATATGCCAGAGGGGGACCCTGGTCTTGCACGATGGGGCGACATGGGCCGGACTATCGCTTCACGGGCTCAACGATATTTCGGTGGAGCACGAAACGGCTCGCTCCGCTTGTTGGTTAAAAATTGCCTTGTTCGACATCGCCACAGATATTACAGAGCGCCGAGGCACCTAGGTGAAGGCGCTTGTCAATTTATGCCATGTTCCGCTCGAATAGCGCAATTATGCAGAAGAAAGTGCTGCAAAAGGTCATGCAGATGTAGCGCGAAATACTACCGGTACGCGTTGCGTGGGCCTTGGCCGAGTGCACCTTAGCGCTAACGTCATTTGTTACTAGAGGGGACATGCCGGAGATAACGAACCATGCGTGGGGGATAAAGTTAGTATAGTTGACATCTTTGCGGAGGACAATGTCAACATCCGGGACTGACATGGACACGGCCCAATAGAGCCAGCTCTAGATATAAAGGAAATCGACTCTATTAGGACGATGAGACGCCTGGGTTAGATGATTTTAGTTTAACATGAAAAAGGCCCTGCATTTCTGGACCCAGTCATGGCCGAGCCGAAGAAGCAACTGCACCTTGCGGCATTCATCTATTCTGGCCAGGCTTCACAGGCCTGGCGCCGCCCGGAAATCAATGCACATCAGAGCCTCGATGTTGACTACTTTATCGAGTATGCCCAGGTGGCCGAGAAGGCCAAGTTTGATACACTATTCTTGGCAGACGGAAGTGGCCTGAGGCTGAGCGACGTGATCAAGCATTACTGGAGTGTCAGTGCTTTCGAACCGGCCACGCTCTTCTCGGCCATCGCGGCACGTACGAAGCATATCGGTTTGGTGTACACGGCCAGCGTCAGCGACAATGAACCCAACCACCTAGCTCGTCAATTAGCCTCTCTGGACCATATCAGCCGTGGGAGGGCGGGTTGGAATGTCGTCACCACACAGGGGCCGGGAGCTCGCAATCTCGGCGTGCCTCCCGAGGAGGCACAGGATAGCACTGCAAAGTACAAGAGGGCACGTGAATTCCTTACTATCGTTAGGCGGCTATGGGACAGCTTCGAGGACGACGCGCTCATCCGCGACAAGGAGAGCGGCATCTACTCCAACCTCGATAAAATCCATGCGCCAAACATCAGCGATGGCCTATACAAGGCAGACCAACCCTTGCGCATCGAGCGGCCCGTCCAAGGCCACCCTGTGATTGCGCAAGCGGGCACATCCCCGGATGGAATGGCATTTGGGGGTGCGACGGCAGACCTCATATACTGCGCCAATTACTCTATCGAGGACGGCCAGAAGACTTATCGGTCGCTGAAGAGCCATACCGTCGCCGCGGGCAGGAAACCAGAGGAACTGGTGATCCTCAACGGCGTTGCTGTCGTATGGGGAGAGACTCACGAGGAAGCCGAGCGCAAGCTCAAGGAGATCTCGTCTCTCTGGCTAATCGAGGTCGCCGTGCAAAACCTCGGCATCGACTTCAGAGGCGCAGACCTCGATGAGCCCTTCCCTGAAATGTATGGACTGGTCTTTGGCTCATCAGGGAGGGCGGCTGCCATCGCATCATTCGCCAAGGCGAACAAGCTGACTATCCGGCAGACCGCCGAGCGCTGCTCCATTGGGCTCGGCCACCGCCCCTTGATTGGCACGACACAGTCCATCGCCGACGACCTGCAGGCATGGCTAGAAGCCGAGGCCACGGATGGGTTTGCCGTTATCCAGCCGTTCCTAATTAAGGGCTGCGTGACTTCTCCGATCATGTTGTGCCCGAGCTCGTGCACAGAGGCTTGTTTCGCAGCGAATATGAGGGGAAGACACTGAGAGAAAATCTTGGGGTGCAAAGGCCAGAGAACTATTATACACTGCAAAAAAGGGCTTCGACGAAACGAAAGAGCCCGGATGTATAGTGACAAGGACAAGACAAGACAACGGCACTCGGGTCCGTCTAGATAAAAAGGATGTTTCACGCGCCGTTTGCGCGATGTCCCACCCAGCCAACTCCATCTGCGCCATGGGACAGTCTCTAGAACACTTGGTTTGCGGGCTAAATGTTCACCAACTGCCTTTTAAGACTCATGCACAGTCTCGTTTCAGCACTCCTATTCTTTTCGGCGGTAGCACATTTCAGGACTTCAGCGACCCTCCAACAGAACTCTCTCTCTATCCCCACCTCTAAATCCTTCATACCATCAGCTTCGTACGGCCTGTTTTCTTGGTTGGCAGTCTTAAGTCCTCCAAGGTAGGTTGACGCTGCGCTTCAATACACCACCCCCTGCTCTCATCATAGCAGCTATGCGGCACCGGCCCCATTCTTTAGTGTTAGCTTGCTTATCTCAGTTTAATGTAATGACATAAGAGATTATATTATATGAGTAGTGTAAGTAATGCTAGCCATCTGGCGTTACCCGCATCGGGGTAGCTACTGAAAGAAAACCCCTGTTTGCAGTTTATATGCCTAGTCTTAGGCTACCACTGTAACTAAGCATATACGCCGCGAATTACGAAGATGACACGTAACCATCTCCCTCTTGTACTTGCCCCTCGTTAGCTATTAGCTGTATAGTATAGCAGTCATTATCTTGAGCACCAAGACTCTGTAACTGCTCCCTAGCTTTTTTAACTATGTCACTTTTATCGTCGAGGTCGCTCTCAGAACCGCCCTTTCCTTCGTGTTCAAACGCCTTGAACTTTCCGCCTTTCCCAAAGAGAATCTCGGTGCCAAAAAGTCGGCGGCCAGTCGGGGTCTTGCAAAAGGTTGGAAAAATGATCGGCCTATGCTGTTCTTCTGGCGTGCTTTTTTGTTTTGGTGTGAGGGTTAGGACGTAAAACTTCGAACTATTGGGCTCGGCGGCATCGAGTATGGTAAATGTGCTAGGAGTAGGTCAGCGGGTTGGATCGGCTGGCAGACCAAGAGGATTGCAACTTACGCTGCACGGTCACTGCTCGGCACCTTGGCCGTATCCTGAACTGTAATACTCACGACCCCATCTTTGACTTCGCCATGCGAAAGGGCGCGACCGAAAACGTCGAAAACGAGCGAGCCAGACTTGATGTCCGAGCTTCCCCAAGGTGCACTCACATCAGTCGTTGCATCGGGCTTAGCAAGGTAGATAAATCCATCCTTCCCGCTCAAGACAATGAACTCCCGCTCGCTTTCCATAATTACGCGGTACCCCGCGTTCGTATTGGCTTGCGTTAGATTGCCGGCAACATTGTTCAAGGGGGTCTTGACATCGTTGATGTCGACTCCCAGCGTCTTTGGAGTCGTATCAAAAATGTCGGACTTATCGGGGTTGACATTGTCCACATCGAAGCCCTCGGCACTATTACTAGTTAATACATCCTTTGGGACTAGATGAGGTTCCTTACGTAACGCAGAGGAGGCCTTTATCGTAGATGGTGTCTGTCCGGAAGTCGTAGGTGTATTCCGTGAGACTCGTGGCGATGGCCTTAAAGCTGAGTTTGTTCTTGGCGCCTACGCGAATTTCGACGCCGCCGTTGCATTTAGTCTTCTCGTCGCTGCTGACGGTGGCTTTCGCCGAGCCATAGATGGAGGGCTTGTCCTCGAGGCCGACAGTCAGCTTGAACTTGCCGTTCAGTACATCAAGACCAAGTTCGATGGCAATTGGCAGACCGGCCTCGAGAGTGGCCTCCACTGAGCCGCTGAACTGCGTTGATTTGGTAGCGTTAGCTGTAAACTCCGAGCGCCGCGGGGAGCGTGTGTACGAACTGTGAATACCGGGGTGAAGGAGGATTCAAGGCCGTCTATCCCGCTTCTCCTGTCTTCTTTTTCTTTACCCAGGTCCATGACGTCAAGCACGGCAACCCCCGGCGAAATTTTCAGGGTACCTCCGATGGTGAGCTCTGCCTTGGCCTTCACGGTGAAAGCCACGGCGGCCTTGATGGCGACCTGGGGCCCGAGCGTGACGATGCCCGGGATTGTGAGAGGGGATAGCGGGAACGCGACCAGCTGCTTCTTGTAGTCTAGTAGTTTCTTTTCTGCCTCGACGGCGAGGGCGAAGATGGCGTCGATTGTGAAGTCCTCGTTGTTCTTCAGTGCGATATTGCCGCTGGTGAGACCTTTCTCGATCCTACAGTGCTAATTTAGTACCTGGTCTTACGGCTTACTACCTGTTACGCCTATGATGGAGGACTAACGAGAATGCTAAGCTCCCGTCGATTGTAAAATCAGCCTTGATACCGCACTTGGTGCATGTGATGCTGTATGTCGTGCTAGCGTCATTCCCTTTGTCCTTGTCCTCTGGGCTCTTGACCTTGAAGTTGGTCAGGTATCCAACCTGTTTATTGCCGGCACTGGAAACCCCTGACTTTTTGGGGACCTCCTTGCCGAGTACGATGTCGTTGTGGTATGTCCGCTCGAAGGGGACACCAAAAGGTACAAGTGCCAAGTCCTTAGCGAGGATAACCAGCTCTTTAATGGCCTTCCCAACACCGAACACAAGATCCTTGAGAGTGTTAAAGGTTTTTTTGGCAAACTGTGAGAATGTTAGCAGGTACAGGGTTTATGGTACTATACAGCTCACATTGCAGACTGCGTTCCAACCGTCTGTGACGAGGTTGGTAAAGGAGTCTAATAGACCCCTGCTTCCGAGCCTAACTTCAGTTGCCGCGCCGCGGCGCCGACTCGTGGTACTGCTGGTCTGATCAGTCGATTGGGTCGGTATTTTGCCATCTTTCTCGGCACCTCCTGCATTATCAGACTCTGAGACCTCTGTCGGGTTGGCAGGGTTGAGGTTTGGATCCCCGAAGTAGGTCTGCGCATCCTGTACGTTGTTTTGGGGATCTAAAGTATTGCCTGGCGGTGTATCGCCGCCTTCTGGGGTTATGATGGTCAGACCTCCATATCGGTCTTGTCCTTGGACGCTTACCTGAGTCAGCACCGCTGGTCTGCTCCACGCGGACGTGGCCCATGACGGCTACGTCCCTCTTTCTGGGGTTCTGATAGGTTCCCCAAGAGACGACGGCATTGTCAAGCGCCTTCTCCGACTCGATCAGCACGGCGGTAACGATCACACGCCTGGTCGGGGCGTAGAACTGGGGGGCGCTCGCGAGAAAGTACGAGCGCTGCCCGGAGTACTCGTCGCCACAGCCGACATGGTACGTCACGAGATTGAACTCGGAATACGTCCAGGCCGCCTGCGCATGGTCGAAGGCCACTTGGCTGAAGTACATGGTAATGTTTCCATCCTTGCATTGGATGCCAGTGAGGTGCGAGCTGTGATCGAGGACGACGGTGGGCCGGTTGAAGACGGCTTCAAAGGTGCCGTGCTTGGCGCCGTGCACCGCGGCTGGCGTTTGTTAGCGTGATCAGATAAGCAGCGCTGGCAACTCACGTCGGTGACCCTCCTGGCAGTAATACAGCGTGTTGCTGTCTGTTGGCGTCAGGTGCGCGAGGTCCTGCGGGTCGTGGTCGGGATGATGGCCGGGATACATGTAGATGCCATCGTGAGCGTACGAGGGCGGGATCTGAACGAGCCCACCGATCGCGAGATGACTTTGAGCCGCCTCTCCGACGGCCAGAGCAGACAGAGTTGCGAACAGGACTGACTTGAACATGCTGGGCGAGGCTCTGTTCGATGAGCATGACGGTAATGGAGTTACTACGGAGTGAGGGCTAGCTTATATATAATGCGTACGACTAGTCGGCTTTGTCAAGCATTGTTCCTGGGCTCTCGATAGTGCAGTGCTGATTTGGACCAGAATAGGCAGGATCGTCTGCGATACAAACTGGCTAGGTTTTTGGATCATTCGGTATTGTTGATGTCTCTAACAGGACGTTTGAGACCGCTGGAGACAAGCATCGCTATTGGTATGCGCCGCCAATTCTTGAGGCCCACGGACCATTCAAAGCTCCCGATTCGTCTGTAGTCATTTAGATCGGGTCCAATATTCCACTGAGCATTCGATATTCAGACACATCAATGCTGTCGTCCCGGATGCGGTGGGCAGCCGCTTTGTTGGAGGAAGCTGCATCGGTAAGGCGATCAGATATACGAGCGGTCCACTGAGACGATGCTCACGGCTGTCGAGTGCTATTGCTGCCTCCTTACTGTCTTGCCGGAGCGTGGTCTGCGGCGAGTGTAGTGGCATCAGCCTGCGCGGCTGCTTGATGTCAGCCCTCACGCAAGCTGAGCGGCGACGACTTAGTAACTGTCTTGCCACCGCCCTCGGATCATTCACGCCAACTTCAACGGACCAAACCCGTCTATATTAAAAAGGATGTCGAATGTCTGAGCATACTTGCAGATCTCGCCATACGCTAGGACGACCTTCGAGCTGGCATACTGAACCAATGGACGGCATCGATACAATATTGCCAGCCCGTACTCTATGTATGGAAGGTCGAGGCCACGGATGGGCTACTTGAGCGCAAGGCGGATCTATCGTCGAAAAGCCACCGCTATCGCAAGATATTGCCAAGGCGGCTTCTATTTGACATGCCCAGCGGAAGATGGCGAGGGTGGTCACTGTTGTGTCGACAGGGCGGCTCGTGGTGCTGGGCACCCTGAGAAGTCTTGCTGTTCGGCGATGATGCGAGAGCACGGCGCGAGGGTGCATAGCTACCGCAGGACTTTTATTCTCGATGACATCAAGGGTCTTTGTGTTGTCATTTCGGCGGATAGGTAGGACGGCACTGCAGGCCCCTAGCTCTAATACGGCTAGCTATTTACCTCGCCTCTATTACGGCCTAGAAGTCTCGTGACCACATCATCTTCCTGTTCAGCGAAACTATCAGGAAGCCCCTGCTGGGGAATATATTCCTCTTAGTTAGCTTGTCGACCTTGTTTGCGTCTCGGCTAGGTTTCTCCTCTAGAGTCCAATGATCCGCGCTTCCAATTGTCTAGATTACCAAAGATCAACTTATACTCGTTGTAACCCAGCTCACGATCACATCATGGCTATACTAGTTACTGAGTTCAATAGCTCATAAAACTTTACGAGATCTCTAGTGACATATGCTGCCGTGTCTTTCCCTAACCTAACTCTTACCCCAGCTCATCGCCATTTAAAGGACAGAGCCCAGCAATACGACATGAGTTTGCGTTTCGGTTGGATGTGCAGCATTAACAACATCTCTATCAATGAGCGGCGGCTTAGAACATCACATGTTCTAATATAATAATGATTTCTTTCAAGTGATAGCGACCGCAGTTGTGAAAGGATTACGTCCTGACGTCACAGTGGCGAGGTTTGCTGTGCCAGGGAAGGAAACGGTAGCTATGCTTACTGACAAGATTATTGAGGGTAATTTGATACGATTTCGTAAGCTGATATGGAATAATTATTGCCTTCTAAATGTGCAACACTAGCAGAGGATAATATCCTCTTCTAAACTCGAATCCACCCACTCTTTGTTGAACTCGTCCCCTAGCAACCCGAATGCCTTGAATTCTGGCTCATTCGTAAATTGCAACAGTTTCTTGCCAGATATGAAGGCCTCACCCACCAACTTGTAGCTACATTGATCCCCCGTCCTACGCAAGACGAAAGGGCTCTTGGCCCCGAATATGATGCAGAGCCAGTTCCCTGGGGAGGACGCTCCCGGCCCTAGACCAATATAGCCGCAGTCCGATACAATGAAATTTCGATTAATGCAAGCGCGAAATATACGCTCGCTCAATATACCCCCACTGCCAGCAGTCTCATCTCCTAGCTCACGGGAGGCGCGGCCGTCGAATCTCGCGCCGGCCGCTGCTAGCCGGCGAAAATACATAGCCTGCTCCTTCACGTACTCTGGGAACTGTATACCTAAGTTGAGCGACTGGAGAAACGCAAGATGAGCGTATTTTCTGGGGTATGGTAGCTCATCAAGGATAGTGGCGAGAGCATTCCAGACCTTAGCCAAGTTGCAGACTGGGTCCGTTTTTGGTCCGGCCAACAAGTCACTGGACACGAAACGCAGCTTGTCCAACACCACGCCTCGTACTCGAAGGCAATCGTTGTCGAGAAGGATTGGATCAAAGGTGAGACCAGCCCGCGACGTGAGCGGGGGCCTGCCTGTAGAGCTCATGTTGTATATGATGAGGCGTCTGTCCCAACGCGGTACCCACGAGGGAAACGAATTCTCCAGGTCCGAGTCTGTATTCTCGACGAGGTGTAGAAGGTCAATATCCCTGTACCGTGTCATGATCTGGCGAGCGAAATCACGATAGGCGTCGAGAAAAGATATCTCGTAGTCTGGCTTGAGAAGGACGACTTGGCCGGTCACTTCTTTCACAAATTCGAGGAACGCATACACTCTGTCCCTGTTGTCGGTTGCTCGCAACGCCCTCGCGTCGGCCATGACGCGCAGAGCGGACATTGTCTCCTCTCTTCGGATAGCCGCTGCCTTTCGCGGCTGTCGTCGTCGATATTCGAGAAAATGCAAGTGGCATATGCTCAGGTTGAAGACCAAAGCCTGGGTCTTGCATATCAGCCAATAATCCACCTGGAGCAAGACATTCCAGTCAATTCTCTCGGCTCCCCAGAGAACCTGTGCATCCTTAGCGAACGCGGCTTCTTGGACCACCCACGCTCGGCGGAACCAGGGGCGATTGATCATCGCCTCGAGGGACTTCCATCTAGGATCCGATGCGAGCGGGTCGTCCTGGGCCAAAAACGGGAGCTCCCCATACTCGTTCACCCCAACCTCGAGCTCTGTCTCGATTCTGGCATTTACCTCGCCTAGGATAGAAACGACGCGCGATGCATCGCCGCTGTCATCTCTTCCAAGGCATATCAAGACACGCTCAGCTTTCTTATACAGCGTTCCCATCAATACCACTTGCTGTGCCTTCTCGTTGAGATCGGCCTGGTTTATGCAGATCGAGTCGGCCCATACCGTGCGCTGGGAATCGTGCCGGCGAATCTGTTGCAGTGCGTCTCGGAGATTTGCAGTGATGGCAATGGTTTGCCCGTCGCAGGAGGAGACTGTGCAGGTCTTCTCGGAGCTTCCCCAGACGTATGAAATAGCATCAAACTCGGGCGCTTGGTCGAGGCGGGCGAAATATAACGTGCCGCATAGTCCATCATCTCCTTCTCCGGGTTCTAGAACAAAATACCTCATGAAGCCCTCACCGGGCAGCCTAGGATAGGCATAGTCTCTCTGAACTGGGGTAGGCATCAGCGTCACTACTGATTGCTCACTCTACGCGACTATTAGCTAGGAGTGGGTAGAGGAAATAGCGAAATAATCTAGTTAATTTTATGGCTTGAATAACATGGGGCGTATCGCGGTCACTTTGTGTTCTTTTTATTGGTTAATGTTTGCCGGCGGCCTCAAAATGGAAACATGGGTGACGGTAACCGAGGCGGCAATGCCCATTTCTTCACCAAGGCAGAAAGATCCATGCACAGCCTTCAGCCAACGCCGTAGAGCAATATGAGGTTTTATTTAGGTCAAGATTCTCCATTCCTTGAAACTACTTGCTGACAAGCGCCAGCATGTCGTAGAGCCAATGCGAGTGAATCTGTCTCCCGAGCGCCCCTACGTTTAGAAATGGCGTCTTGGGGGTGACACGCGGAATTTACATATAGAGCACCACCTTAAGATCTGTCTGGCTGGCTAAGGCGGAAAAACAACTGAGAGTAGCTGTTGGAATGGCACTGTATGGTTTTGAACATTTAAAAAGAGCACAAGTAATCAGGGCAGTATGCGAGAACCGCAATACTCATTCAGCAACCAGTGCCATCCAACCAGGCATTCTCTCGTTCTATTCAAGGGAGGCTAATATGAAATCTCATCCCCACTGCTGTCACCAACGTTATCATCAGCACCAAACATGGATAATTTTGCGGGTCTTGTTCTTCTAAAAAAATCTAGATAAGGCATCGAAGCTGTGCATGGATGGATTTGGAGAAGGAGGCACCCCGCCTATGTTGTCCCAGTTCAAACGTGTGGATTTCTCACCCTTCTTCGCCAAGAATACTAGGTCCTGCTCATATGCATTCCGTCTGGAGCCGTGCTCAAGAGACGTTTGATATGCAATGTCGAGAGGCGAGGGAAAACCAGGAGGTATGTCAGGGTTCAGCAAAGCCCCGGAGCGAATCATGAACTCCAATCGACGCCTCAGCGTGAGTCGATCGAGCATGAAGCCAGAGCGGATTGCCCCGTGCAATGGCGTTCCTTCTGGCCCGGAAAACTGGTTGATATCTTCTCCATTGCGAATAAAATAGGAAATCAGTTCCTCGGCACGGCCATCCCAGGGCAGCAGCGTGCTTGCAACGACATACAGCGACCCCAGGACTTCTCCAAACTGATTGGTAAGGCTGATCGGGCTCTTTTTTAGGCTTTTTATCATGGTCTGTACGGTCGCCAGGTGCATGCATCCCAAGCCATCGATAATGTGGCAGTCTGTGACTTTGAGCCCGTTCTCGAGGAGGATGTTCACCACATCTTCGCGCAGGCCTTCCATCGCCGCATACAGGGCTCGGCCATCGTACTTATTCGGGTCAGCGCCCGATTTGATCTTGTCCCTGCAAAAATTTACCAAGCCCATGTTTGCAGCGCAACTTAGAGCTGTTGTTCTGCCTGACGAGAGAGACCCATGGCTCCCATCCTGGAGTGGCGGTAACTTCATCACGGGTTTGAAATACCTAACCAGCTTCGGCATCAAAGGATTTAGCATTGAAAAGGACGAGCCTTGTGTTGTTTGCTCAAACCGTCGAGCGTGCTCGAACACCGAATCCCTGGCGTATATGTGAAGCATGCTGGGGTTATAGGTCACAGGGTGTTGTTTTTTCAGCTCCTCAACACAAACAGTAAGCCAGAGCAACTCAGGGTCGGGCATATCCTTGTTAATTTCGGTCTGGAGAGGCTTGAGCGCCTGGGGGAGGTCTAGGAATGTTTTCACAGTTTGGTGAATTATCCTGACCTGGCTGCCCCTAAAACGATCGGGTTTTAGTTGCATGACTTCAACTAAGCCGCACGTGCAAGACCTAGTTTTCTTTGCGAACTTTGCAAGTTCCGTTGACTTTAACCGATCCTTCGGCGCCGATGGGGCGTAGCTGGGGTATGATACTTCTTTACGGCCCATGGCAAGGTCGACAGCGTCGTAAAGAACTTCGAGTGAGATTGTTCTGGCGGCATGAGAAATGAGCCTCAGCATCAAGTAGGCTTCCTGAAACTGCCTAGGTTTCAGCCGGCGGAGCATTCGATCGTACACGGCTTCCAACTCAGACGGAAGTTCAACAAGATACTCCTGCAACGTCGAAAAGCTTTCGCCATCGGCAATCCCTTCAATGACTATTTCGGCGGCCAAATGAGCCCAGAGGAAGACTCCCTCGGCGTAATTGATGATTTTTGTCCTCAGTTGGAGAACGTCCGTGTCTGGCTGATAGTGCAAGATCGTTTGGAACTTCTTGGAGACATATTTCCTGATGCTTGGCATATTGTGATCTTGCATGCGAATGGTCTCGATATCTCGGAAACTTTCGGCAAAAATGGGCTCCGGGCGACTGGCGAAGCAGACCTTTACCACGGTTTTCGATTTACCGGCATCCGACTCAATGTCACGGAAGAGCTCGACAAGGTCCATGTAACTTCCCCCGTATTCGTCCAACCCATCCACAAATATGCATATGTTTGCGGAGGCGCCCAAAATGGTCTTCTTCACAGCCTGGCGCAATGCTGCAGTACCCCAGTTTATTTTTTGATGGGGATCGAGACTATCCCGGGCAAATTCGCGCACCTCCTTTGCTTGCTTGGGCATCTCGCTAACCATCTGAAGCAATAGAGAACGAAGAAACCCGTCCAAGCTGTTTGCTATTCCAGTGTCTGCTCGGAAATCGAAGAAAAAGTTGATGGTGATCCAGGATAGCGAGTTCCTGTCTGCCATGAGATGTTTTCCGATCTGTGGCCAGCTTTGAATGTATTTCATAAGGGTAGACTTCCCACTGCCCGGTTTTCCGTTGATCCAGAAGAGACAGCTTGGAGACACAAGCCAGGTCTGAAAGGATTCCTGGCTCCATATCCAGCCAAGATTTTCTGTATCGGCTTCGTAAATCTGGTTCTTCCGGTCACTTATTTGGTCGAAATACAGAGACTTTATGATTTCTTTCTTGTATTCGTGTTCATTCTTTGCACAGGATGTGTACATTTCTTTGATGTGGACGAAAACTTTGTCGTATTCGGCGTCGTGCTTTGCGAACTTGACGAGGTCCGAATGCGTCCGAGCAATCGGGGCCGACCTTATAAGCGACATTTCCGCCGGCAAACAGCTGGTTGCCGAGGCTGGGGTTAGCAGGAGACGTGGGGTCCCGTTCATTTTATATCTGCCCGTGACAGCATCCTGGAAACAGTAAGCCTTGACCACAATCTATCTTTGGGTGATTGCAAGGATCTACTCTACCTTCACTGCGGTCGGCGAAAATGCCGTCTCGTAGAAGCAGAATAGACTCAAGTCTGTCTGGCTCAATAGTACAAAAAACTTCTGTTTCTGCACCCTCAAGTTATCGGGATTCGAATTCTCCAGAGACTGTAGGAGAAGGCGGTTTGGCCCGTCGTCGACCATAGGGATAAGCGAGGTGATGTCCATGCCGTCATTGGGAACGCCAAAGAAGATGCACCCGTGCATGAGATCTAGCAGGTTTGATTGAGATTCAGTTTCGGCTGTCTGGATCAAGGCTTCCTTGACTAGCAATCCGCCGAGGCTGTGAGCGATGATTATGAGAGGTGTAGGGGGCTCAACTGTAGCAAATCGCACATTAGAATCTGGAGCGACCGGGCAAGATCCTCGAGTCGGTCAACGCTCTGGCTACCCTGTAATCCACTGCTGTAGCCGTAAATCATTACTCTAGCACCCGGCGTGTCTTTTACAAGACTATCGCGCAGCCACATGTGCCCATCGTCTTTGTTCACGAAGGAGCCGAATGGATGACTTCCGAGGCCGGGTACAACAAGAATGTCGACCCGGTGTTCCTTGGGAAGGGGTGAAAACAATGTCGTGATGCCGTGAAAGTGGTCATCGATCGTGAGCTTGATATCCTTGGCCCGAGGATCGTGACGGGTGCCGCTAGGCCCATTTGCCACGATTGTCAACTGCCTGCCTCTTCCAGGAGGAGAAAGTTCTTCTGGGTGGCTTTGAAAGCAGACGGTGGCTAGCTGGTAGCGGGACTTGTGGTCCACGGCCAATGTACGGATTTCGACGGCATTGTCGCCACTGCTGCTAGTCCTGGTCTTGGGGCTCTGCAGATCGGGATGGCGTCGAAGAAGCTCAACCAGCGCGCCCTCGCCGAAACCCAAAGGTATGCCCTGTACCCGGCAGATACGACACCGAGGGTCCATCGGCAGATGTCTAATAATGTTGTTGACACCGCCGTTGATTGATAGCTTCCCGGTTGATTGATTCAAGGCGGCGCGCGCAAAGAATCTACAGATATGCCGTGGTTCACAAGGAATCTCAGCCCTCCTTAAACCTGGCCAACGAAATCGGCTGGGGGGTTGCCAACCCTAACCTTGTACGTAAGTTAAGAGAGGTAGCGAATTCTAGTAACTAGGTATAACGTTATGTGCCTCCATAAGACACCCAGTACACTTCGGCTTACCATTAAAACCTAAAAATCTACATATTCCACAGGCCCAGCGTGGTATACTAGTATTGGAAAATAGATATTCTGCAACCAGCAGCCATATATATTCCGTTCAACCCTCATGAGAGAGTAGTTGCGGTTTGTGACGAAATAGATAGATGGAACTTGAGGTTATAAGATCTCATTAATATTAAACCCTTTAAACTATAGCCGTATAATACTAGAAGTCTAGTTTCTGTATATCTCCCCTAGTACCGTTACTCTATTTGGCCGAACGTAGGTAGAAATGTATCATCAAATTTTGTCATCATTTATTTTGCCTCGTTTTGGGCAGATTTTAAACGCCATCTCGGGCTGTATTTCAAGGCCACGAGTAGCAAAGGCCCGCATATCCCGCATAGCAAACCAAAGAAGGTAAAGCACCACCCAACACCTATGGAGTCAATCATAAGCTGGAGGACCGCCAAAGCACCTCCTGACATGATACATCGGATCATGTTATTCGAGGCTGCGGCTGTCGAGGTTCGCGATGGGTTAAGATCAATAATGAGGGTGTTGAAGACCTGCTCATTGCCCGGATTCAGTATAGATGACGATTTCTAGGAGACTCCTAGGGGCGGGTCGAGGTGATACGAACATTGAACAAGGCAGATATAGCGAACCCAATAACAGTCTGGAAGATAAGAGGTGCAGAGACGTGCTGGAATACCAAATTAGTTGTTTAATCGATTGGTCTCGGTTGCAGTAGCTGATGTGGGTGTCCTCACCACTCGGGCTTCCAGAATCCACCCATACCCAGTGATGACACCAGCAGTCAGAATAACCATATACCAAGAGCTCCGGAGGCGTGCCTCTTCGAAGGGGAAGTCTGAGATGACGTGACTGGCGGGTTTCTCCGATGGCAAGCCATGGCGCTTTGCTGTCATTCGAAAGTCACGGTCCATGAGCTGTCCTGCTCGTCGCCGATCAGTGCTAGAGCAGAAGCATCAATACCTGCGTAGATTATGAAACGTACCCCATATTGCAGTTCCTACGAAACAACCAACCCCGAAGGGGATATAGACGAGTCCGGCGGCAAGTTGCTGGTAATTGTAAATTTGGATGAAAAGAGTAGAAATGGACGCTTGTACGCAGCAGTAGGTTGTGTAGTAGATACCATTGCAGACCAAGATGATGGCGAAATCTTTTTGTCTCAACATGCTGATGCATGACAAGGGGTTGGGCCAAGAGGACTTCCGGCTCGGCCGGGGCTGTGCTTGCTTGGGACTCTCAGGTCTCCTCTCTCGTTTAGACGTGTAGCATCCTCCTTCCATGTGGGCGACAAGAGTCTTGTGAATTCCCGTAGCTGCGACGCTTCCATTGCCGACTATGGAACGAGCAGTCTCGGGCAGAGTGAATATTATGAGAAGGATGCATGCTCCACTCAGGATACATAGGAACCAGAATATCCATCTCCAGCCAGCTGTGGCTGCCAGGCTAGCTCCTATGATTGGACCGAGTGGGGGAGCTGCATTGTTACTGGTGGAGAAATTAATATGTCAGAATGTTGAGAATGGGACCGACTGGGATAGAGCGGAGGGGAATGATGAGTACCCGTAGTTGAGATAGCTAACATATGAGCCCCTTTCCGCTGGTGGAACGAGATCTGAGATCACACCGCTGCCTAGGGAAGTTGTTCCTTGAGTTCAAAGTCTCTATCAGCAGCTCTTACTGTCTCCTTGCCTCCTAGCAAAGGGACTGGCGTACCTGAACTGCCAGCACTCTGCAGAGCCCTAAGAACGAGCAATGCCGCAGGAGTTTTTTGAATTGCAAGCCCGACATTAGCGAAAAAGTAAAGAACAAAGGCTGCCATATACGCGGGGCGGCGACCGAACTTATCGGCAGCACTGCCGATGAAGGCTGGCGCAAATCCTGAAACGATCATATAGGTTGTTAGGCCAAGGTTGACCATTTCGACGGTGGTGTTGAGTCCCTTGGCGATCGAATCGATAGCGGTGGTATAAATGAAACTGCTAAGAGGGGAGAAAAAGGAAGCAAAAGCAACCAGAAAAACGATGTAGCGTTTCTCCCATGTTGGAAATGTCGAATACGGCTCTAGCGGAAACGAACTTGGCCCAGAGGGTGCAGACTCGGTGGCATCTCGCTCCCCGGTCGAGCGAATATTGAGTATACTTTCCGAGACTTGGGATATTTCCGTCATTTCGGCTGCCGTGCCGTGCTCCAAAACAAATTAACGTGTCAAGGAACGCAAGGCATACTTGTGAAAGAAACGAACTTCTGTGGCAGTCAGTCAGAGAGCAATTGTACGAGGATGCTCGAACTCCTGACAATGCACGGGGAACCGAGGACGCAAGTGGAGGTAGAGAATTGGAAATTCTTGGCTTATCCGCATGGGCATATTCGGCTAAGTCTGCGATCATCGGAGTCACATCCTGCATCAACCCGTGACCGGAATGATCCAACGCCAATTTCCGAGAGGAAACACGGCAAACCGTACCTATGAAATGATAAAGAGTAATACCGCTTCACACAAACTCATT
The DNA here is from genome assembly GCA_021432635.1 of Thozetella sp. PMI_491. Lineage (NCBI taxonomy): Eukaryota > Fungi > Ascomycota > Sordariomycetes > Chaetosphaeriales > Chaetosphaeriaceae > Thozetella > Thozetella sp. PMI_491. Next base: position 225,726 of record MU270099.1, read on the forward strand.
AAGGAGGAAACGTTTATTTCTACTTAGGAGATGCCATTTTCCTAAGTCCCATCCACGCAAAACAAATTTGGGAGAGGGGAGGGGAGAGCAGCACGGCGCGGGGTAGACTAAATGGCCCCATGTTCCAATGCCAAAGGTTTGTTGGCTGAGCTAAGCTGAGATTGTCAACAAGGCTGTGACCCCCGCGTGTGAGGGTGCCTGCAGAGAAAGGAGCCTTGAAAACTTGCCACGAAGGCTTGCAGCCTAGAACCCCTCACATTTACCCCTAATTGCCCTCCTACACCATCTGGCCTCGATCACCTACACCAAAGATGGCGCTGGAACTCCAGTACGAGCTCAAGAGGCGCCTGGCTGCTATATCCAACTCTACCGGCGGAGTGCCTCTAGATGATGCCGTGCGCGATGGTGAGCTACCCATGCCGTATCTCTCCTTGCCGATCCTTGCTCGCACTAGAAGTTGGCACAAATGTGGAGTTAGATATGGCAAATAAACGAAAATATGGACAAAGGTGCACGCTAATAGTAACGCGCCTCAACAGCTCTCCCCCTTGGCACTATAGTGCACTCTGTGCAAGAGCACGGGGAGTCGGCCTGGTCGTTTCCGGCCAAGATTAATGCGACAGACAAGGACGGCAAACCGACGCCGTATTTCCTCAAGGTGAATACTAAAAGCCACACAGCTATGGAGACACTTGCCATTCTATGTAGCATCCCGGCATCGCTCAAGTCCTAACACCCGAATCTTGACAGTACGTCGCCGGCGATCTGGGCGAAAAGCAACTCGCTGGTGAGTTTAGGGGCATGAGTGAGCTATACAAAGTCGGCCCCAACTTTGTCGTCAAGCCGGTCGCATGGGGTAAGCTCAAAGATGTTGACCCACCTAGCCACTTCTTCCTTGCCGAGTACAAAACCTTCCGCGATGGGCTGCCGGACCCCGTCGTGCTGGGGCGGCGCCTCGGGGCTCTGCACAATCATCCGGACAACGTCTCACCGAACGGCATGTTCGGGTTCCCCATCCAGACGTACGATGGCGCGCGCCTCCAGGCAGTGGACTGGGACCCTTCGTGGACGTCCTTCTTCTCTAAGCTCGTCGCGGAGGCATACCGCCAGGACGTCGAAGTGAACGGCGTGTGGCCGGAGCTGGAACTCGTGTTTCGCCGCGCCCAGTCGCACCTCATCCCTAGGCTTATTGGGGAGCTTGAGCGAGACGGCCGCTCCGTCAAGCCTACGCTTATACATGGGGATCTTGTGAGCTCCCCTGTTCTCACAAATTGGCAATTTTGGGGGCTACGACTGACCTCATCTCACCATAGTGGGAAGGCAACTGCCGCGTCGAGGAGGGAACCGAGGACCCATACATCTTCGACTGTGCGGCCTACTATGGGCACAACGAGATGGAAATGGGCATCTGGGTGGCGGAACGCCACGAGCTGAGGAACAAGAAATTCCGCAAGCAGTACCAGCTGCATTGCCCGGCCAGTGAGCCCCAGGCTGAGTGGGAAGATCGCATCATGCTATATAGCTGCAAAACGAACTTCATGATGTCAGCGTGCGCCCAGCGCAGGCAGGCTAGGGAGCAGTATGCGTTCCGACGCGGTTATTCGATATTCAGAAACATGCTAACTAGACGCGATAGGGCTTTCGACAACATGGTCTACTTGATTCAGAAGTATGTGCCGTGGGACGAGCAGTCTGACGCAAAGGAGATCGCTGCAATTTTGAAGAAGGCAGACAATTGGGGTGCTGGCGGGCTTTGAAGAAAGAGCTGGCACACGTTACAAAGGCGCTAAGATTTACTTCCCGTTCAAGTACCTGTTAAGAGAAGACTTGATATATATTCATTGTCTAGACGCAGACATGATAGCATATTGCAGGGAACAATCGCCCTCATATATCAAGACCGTCTTTTTACCGACGGGAAAGTCCAATCCCGTTACCAAGCAAACGCCAGCTCACTTTGTATAGAAACAAAACTGCCTTGCCTGTGACAAATGACAGTGCCCTGCCGAGTGATATGCAACCATGAAATCGTATGTTCCGTTAGCCAATCCCGCGGGATGAAAAAATGCCGCTTTGCTCGCTCCAACCCCCGAACATGCCAGGTGCAGACGCCAAAATCCTTATCAAGAAACACGAGGCGATCATTTCGCAGCACATTGAGCGGTTTATGCATCTTCGATGATACCTCTGGTGGAAAAATCAATGGTAGTAGAGGTGCTGTGTTCCCCGAACCTTGACCGTGAAGATCGAGAAGCGTGCTATCGAAGACGAAATAGTGTGGTGGAAGTTTCTTGGTTGGTGTGCAACGTGACACTGTGACAAGGACGTGTCCCTTCGAATAGGTTGCCTCGGCATGTGCCACACGCTCCTCGGTCCCTTCCTCGTGTGCAGGGTTTGAGCTTTCGCTTAGGAGTGAAGAAGAGATTTGGTCCTTTGATGTGTTCTCCGTATCCTTCATGCTTTGACCGATTGTCGACTTGGCAACTTCTGCGAGATCTGCCCAGGTATATACCGAGACCGAATTCGGGGAAATAGCCATCAGGTGCTCACTGCTAGCTAGATGATTGATCCACACGCAAGACGATGCTGAAAGTCCAAACACGCGGGTTTTCACCATGGCAGGCGGAGAAACACGCCAAACTGAGACGGACCGCCCAGTCGAGACGAGGAGCATGCTCGAGTCGGGCGAAAGCAGCAACTGTTGTATAAACTTCGTCTCGCCGTCGGATCTCAAGCTGGGCTGGATGCTGGCAATGCGCTCGTGTTTCCACTTATCACCGTGCACCTCGAGCTTTAAGAGTTCGACGGGACCTCGAAGCTCAGCGTAGCAGACGTGCCGCGCATCTTCGCCACAGTGGATGTGGTCGACGCTCATCGTTGTCGGAGTCTGGCCGACCTGCCTCTTGGCGCCAGTTGCGTAGTCGTACAGTTCGATGCGCCCGTCTTCGTCCCCGATACAAAAGACAGGCCTCTCTGGCACGGCCGATACAACGGTCAGTGGAACCGGGTTGTCAGCAAACGATTCCGAGACAGAGTTCAACTTATCAACGCTTTCGTCTGGTGCTTGGCTACCTCCGCTGAAGGTCGGATGGTCGTCGGCGGCAGACAGGCGAATGAGTGCGTTGGGCTCCCACACGTTGGAATAGTCCTCGCGAATGTCATAGAATCGACGCCCGTCTCGGCTGAAACAAAAGGCGCGGATCGAGTTCTCCGCTGTGAGCTGGTAGATGAGCGCTGAAGACAGGTAATCGTAGAGTTTTATGGTCCCTTGCCGTCCCCAGATTGCATATGTCGTGCCGTCTGGGCTGCACTGAATGCCAACAGGGGACTGGCCGGGCTCTGGAGGCTTTTCCTGGTAGAAGTTCTCCTCGAGGTTGAGCCGGAAGGTGCTGCCGTCCTCGAAGATGCCAATGAGCTCCTCGCTGCTCGGATGCCAGGACACAGTCGTGGCAAATGGCATGGCACCGATGCCTTGGCTCAGGCCTGATGAAAGGCGGCTGACTCGTTTGAGGATTCCCGCCGGTCGAATTGACCAGATCGTCAGGGGGTAGCGCCGGTAGACAGCAGCTATCTTGGTTCCATCTGGACTTATGACTAGACTTGTTGGAGAAGTCAGGAAGGTCCCTTCTAGCGACTTATCGTCGTCCAGCAGTCTTGGGTCGATAAGGTTCCAGGTGTCGTCTACGTCGTTGCGGAGTGAGGCCTCCAAAACCAGACGACGGTTAGATCCCATCAGCAGCTTAGCATGACCGTCGGTGAACTGGAGGCACAAAGCCTTCACATCTGGAGGATTCGAAATGACCTGGAGTATGTTACCTGTGACTGGGCTCCAGATCTTTGTCGTGGCCGAGCCGTATGTGGCCAACCGATCGGCATTCTCAGTGAAGCACAGCGCCGAGACAGCCTCGCCATGCTCAAGTAATTGAACCTTGTGGAATGTGACCGCATCCCAAATGCTGATGACACCCGCCGTGCTTACAACCGCTAGATGACGGGAAGAGCAGCTGATCAGAGAAGCAGCCTGATTGCCGCCGATCAAAATCCTGGCAAGGCAATCGTCCCAGTCGTCCGGCAGACCCTTGACAACCAACGAGGACGACGTCTTCGCGAAAATCTGATGTATCGCCGAGCTCTGAGGACAGAATGCTGGTACTATAGAATATATCGAGCTGGGCTCTTGGACCAAGTTGCTGCCAAATTTTCCGGGAATCTTGAGAAGATCGCGCGACCAAGCCTTCAGCAGTTCGAGATCTTCAAACCGCCGAAGGGCAGGATCGATGCCTGCATCTTCCCTACTCTTTCGTTCGATAAATACGTTAAGACATCGAGAGGCTTCGATAAGAATCTTTAGCTGGTCCAGGAGTGTCAAAACGTAGATCCAAGTCAACACGGATGTGCTAGTAAAGAACTGAATGAGCAAGTCAAGCTGACGGTTGCTATCTCCACGGATCCGAACAGACTCCAGGTGACTTGTCCAGGAGGTCGCCCGGTATTCCAAATTCTTGACCGACGCTTCGGTAATGTTTGACTTGAGACTTGCGCTGTTAAATGCAAAAATACACTTCTCAAGCAGGTTGGCGTGGCTTTCGGACGCCTCCAGGGAGAAGGGCAGAGTCGACGAAGTCGTCAAATACTCGCGGGCGGTCTGGTGGACCAGCCCAATCTGATTCCCTCCTTCTACCACCACAAAGCCTCCGCACAACCTACTGATTGTGCTAGATATGTCCAGAAGTTTGCCGAACTCTGAGCCTAGTAGAGACGAGAGCTCATCGAGCGTCAATGATCTTCGAGAGTAGACAGCCCACATTAGAAGCTGCTGGGCTAGCTTTCTGTCAGATATAGACTCCTCCATGCGCCGGAACAACGAGTTCATCCCTGACGGAAGCCCATCCAACTGAAGACGAACATCTTCTTCGGTGTGGCAATCTTTGATCTCCTCGAGGACCAGACGGACCCACAGGAAATTGTCGCTTGCTTGCTTAAGAATTGTATCCATGATTTGCTCCTTGATCTCGTCATCCCAGCTGAGGTAGCTCAACTCCTGTTCGGTATAGGTTTGGATGTCGGTCAGGTCATGGTCGAGAGAGAGTGCCGACACAGGCAACCTGGACCCAAGACGGTCGAACGCAGATGACAAGACTGGGTTCCAACGGCTGGTCACAAGGACGTGGATCGGCGTGGCTGAGTGCTGCAAATCTGACATCGTCTCAAACACTTGCTGGGAGGAACCGCATTCGTCTAACCCATCGATGACCCAGAAGAGTGGCGTATCCAGCTCCATCTTGAACAGGAGGTTCACGAACAGCTTTTTCCAGGTCGAGCGCCAGTCCGACTCCTTGGGTTTCCAAGATGTCTGAGAGGTGTTTGCCAGGGCTTTTCGGAAAGCAGGAACTTCCAAGGCAATTTGGAAGGCCAAAGATCGCAAGAGGCTGGAAATAGACCGTTTTGTCTCGTCTCCTGCCCTGAAGAAGAAGTATTGGACACTCAATCCTTCCTCGCCGAGGAGATTGACTAGGAAGGAGGACAGTACCGACTTGCCACGCGCAGGACGAGCGTGAAGCCAGAGCAGCCGAGAGGCCGGCGGCCCGGAAACCCAATCAGCGACTTCGGGGCGTTCAACTACCCAGTCACAGGTGTTTTCTGCTCTGCGAGTCCAGAATAGGTTGAGATCATGGTCCGGCGGGACATTGACGGAGAGCAGACCAGAAATTTTTTGGATATCACCTGAAGGGTCATCTTCGTCTTCTTGTTCGTCTGCTCTTGTCAGGGTTCCGGGGCGTGCCACGACTCGGACAGTAGAGAACATACCAGAGGAGATTGACGAAGAAACCAGAGATTTCAGGGCGCCGAGAACCACCAGATAGTTGGGATCCTGCGGGCTCGTGAATTTACACACGTCATGATGATCTGCATTCAACGATCTGGATACCTCACCAGGGTAGCCTAGTTTTGCGGACTCTCCCTGAACAATCATCTACCAAGGAATCAGGATTAAGACCGGGCAGGAGGATTGTATCAAATGTCTGGACCAATCTTACAGCGGAAGTCAAGCCAGTCTGTGTCTCTAAAGTCTCGTAAAAAGAGAATATTTGAAGTTTCGACGCAACATGTCGAAATTGCTCATTTGTCGCTCGGAGAAACGGGCCCTGGCTACTGAGTTCGGACACGTACTGCTTGGAGGACGACCCCGGCGATATCGCCAAGACCTTGCTCAGAAACTCAGACAGGTCGGAGCCTCGATGTGGGGTGGAGAGGAAAACTACAGCTTTAATGGCGTCGATTATGCTGCTGAAACGATCATCTAGCCGACCTTCCAGGTAGGCCTTGGTTGTTGGTTTGATTAGCTGTGGATTCTCGAGAGAAGATGCTGGCAATACGTTTACATACCTTTTTGAAAACTAGCCCTCCCATTGAATGGGCCACAAAAATAATGGGCACCTAAACGGCCTAGATTAGTTTGCCATGTTCCTTGACAAGGAGAATTTGTCTACGACCCACCTGTCCCACACCCAAGTCCCCGCCGTCCAAGTCTCTACCATACAGCATGTCATATAGCAGATTCTTGGCGAAATCCGTTATGCCTAACAAGTTGCTTTGCGCCGATGACGAAAAGCGTGCATTGTACCCAAAAGTCAAGATCCTCGCCTGTTGAATATCACGGTCGAGTGGCAGCCAACGCTGCGGCCAAAACAGCTCCAGATCCTTGTGTTTGCACCAGGTCAGCCGACTGGATCCGCCCAGGCCGTGTACGAATACGACATCGGCCGTGTGCGACCCTTCCGGTGCGTAGAGCAATGTGAGACCGAGGGGGTCAGCGCTCCGGTCTGCCTTGGCCGACTTTGTTCGGAAGGTCGATGAGCCCGCAAGACTTCTTGGAGACTTGAGCGCCGATCGATATGGAAGACTCCCGAGTCTGCTCGACTGGTAGAAGGTTGTTGCCGGACTCAAGCCCGACATCTCCGCCACATCGCGCGCCTCGGGGTTCTGCGGCGTAGACGATTCGCTGCCTGGCGCTAGTGTAGACTCGGTCGCATCGCTTCTGCTTCGTTCGGTTCGCGCATCGCTAGGAATTGGCCGATCGGGCAGGCTTGCTGTAGTAGGGATCGCTGGCTCGCTGCTGTGCCGATTCTTGGGAGGGAAGAGCCGTCGTGAGAACTAAGGCCAGAGCACGGCGCTACGTTAGCGCTCCCGTTATATCGGGTTGCGTATAGGGCTAGGGAACGGTTACCATGTTTGCCTGCTGAGCTGCCAGGGAACGGCAGGATTGCAGATCGACTCTAACGTCGCGGTTGAGCTCCTGAACAACGCAGGGCGGATAACCCCGTGGAGTGCGCAGCTTGGCACGCAGGATTACGTGCGGAGTTGTCGAAGTCTCGCGCAACCTCACCTAAAGCGAGGCTGAATAATAATTATGGCACCCCGCGGTGCCCCACTCCCAGCCACTACATTTTATGAATTGTAAATATCTATTCTCCATCTGGCCATAACTTTTAATCATGGCAAGGCCATAGATATCTGATATACTCCGATGATGGCCATTTCTTTAACCTCATCTCTTGTATGCTTTCCTCGCACTCGGCGAACTGCCTCAAGTGTAGTTAAAACTCAATCAAGCTGCTGTGGAATGGGGGTTCAACCCAGCTGTTTTCAGATCTTCTCTTGGAAAGTAAACAATATTGATGTAACACGAGACACACGCACACGACGCCACGGAGATGCAAAAGACCGGCCTATGATCACTTTCCTGCAATCTATACTGTGCGTGCGTTTTTATATTCCTTCGAGAGTTCTGCTTCGGACACTATGGCTATCGGCCTCTGTACTGCTATAAAGCCCAATATTGTATAATCGGTCATTACTGTCGCAGCCGCTCTCTCAGCCGTAGAACTATCGTAGACTTTTTAATCGATAGCTAGCTGCTAGTAAAACACCGCTGTGGAACGTCTGGTACTTTAGACAAGCATGAAGTTTAAGCCGGCCGGCCCGTCCCTTTCCCCACCTTATTCCCCAGCCTTATTCCGATCACCGCACAGCCAGTTAAAAAGAATAGTGGCGCCGAATACACCTGCATAAGTCCCTTAGTTTAACGCTATTCATAAATGAACAATAAATCTGAGCATTTATTGTACAAATCTTTTTTGTTACTACGCTAACTGCTCTTCTTCTACATAGGCTACCACATTCTTTGCATCCTTTCCATGGCTTGACAAGCCAGCTCTGCCAGTTTACGAATCAGTTAGGCGGCACAACGAACCGGCTCCCTCCTCCAAGATGCAATTTAATCCCAACTTCTTTATATCCCGTCGCTAATAGTAGTTTTTTTCACTTGGCCATCTGCGATTGCTTTAGACCCTGCATAGTCTATCGGCGTAGCGCCGCTATCGTCTTTAGCAGTTAGATTAGCGCCGGCATCTGCGAGGCGCTGAAAGCTGCCCAAATCGGCCTGTTGCGCTGCGTAATGCAGCGGAGTCAAGCCAGAGCTGTCCGGCTTAGAGAGGTCGAGACGCTTGCCGCCGTACCGAAGGAATTTTCGGAGAAAATAGAGGTCCGACATTAGGACTACGTTATGTAGCGCTGTTCTTCCGGGCGCCTCGGTCACGTTGCAGTCCGCGCCGACATCCGCGAGGAACCAAAACGTCGACAATACTGACGGTTGAGCTGCGTAATGCAACGGAGTCATGCCAGACCTGTCCCGCTCAGAGCAATCAAAGCGTCCGCGACTGACGGTTAAGAATTTACTCAGGAAGAGAAGGTCCGACGTCATGACCAACTGATTTAGTATGGTCTTGCCATCTTTGTCAGTGGCGTTGCAATCGGCACCGGCATGAAGGAGCGTTTTAATCATGTCGATCTCTGGGCGGCATCCGATGGTAGCAAGCTAGAGTGCCGTAAGACTCTCGGCCGTTCTACCATCGAGGTCGGCTTCCGCCGCGATGAGATCCGAAACGTCCAAGGAATGCAATATGCGGATAATTATGCAATGCCGTCCTACCCTCTTCATCTCGAATGTTGATGTCGGCATTACGATCCATGAGGTGCCGCAAGGATGCGTTATGGTCCAGCTCGGCAGCTATATGAAGTATTCCTTCCATCCAGGTCCGCCCCTAGAGCGATAAGCTTCTCAACCGTCTGATATGTCCTTTCTGGACCGCGAGGTGCAGTGGGATGTTCCCATCAAGACTGCATGCGTTGGCGTCGGCACCGGAGGAGAGAAGAATTCGAACGGCCGCGGAATTGCCTTCCCTGGCCGCTTCATGAAGAGGCGTATTGCCTTTCAGATCGACATCGGAGAGACAGTCTCGGTCCTAAATCAAAGTAGAGAGGTTGCCAAGGGCGTATCCAGGATCCGCGAATGCGTTGTGCAGCGGACGGCGACCCTTCGCATCTGCAATGTAAAAGTCAGCCCTGTTCCCGGCTAGGAATTGCACGGCCTGGCCGTCACCATCCACCACGGCATAGTGCAAGGCCGAATCTCCTGTCATCCTGTATATTTATCTCCACCCCTAGGCGGAGAAGGGCAGTGGCTGCCAGGAACAGGTGTGTCTGGCAAAAGTAGTGGAATGGGTTAGAACCCCCAAACATCGGGCGATAATTTCGCAAACTGTCCGGCCCCGTGGCGGACTGTTTTGTAACTACCCTCCCTTGTCACTGGAGCCTGATATAAATCTCGGCAGGCGCAGATGGAAAGCCATGGCCGTCCATGCTGTCCAGAGATGCCCATCCGTAGCCACAAGATTGGAGACGACCTTGTTCGGTGTTACACCGCCGTTCGAAGCTTTGCCAGTATGATAGAAGAGATACATTGTTGATGGCGGATATTCATCACATGCGCCGTACATCTCATACATTATCGCGTCTCGATAAGAATATCACTCTCCGCCTTGCCCGGGCTGGCGTCTTCGCGGTCGGGCTGTATTTCGCGCCCATACCCGGCCTCGGCGCAAGTTCAATGCCTGGTTTCCGTGCTCTACACAGCCTTTCTCCTCAACTCCGCCATTGGCAATCGCTCGGAGTAATTCTAATCCTCGGAGCCGCGCGCCAGTCTCGAGATTTACGGTTCATCATGAGACTCCCGATTCCGAGATTCCTGGACGCATATCCTTCGCTCTATATATTGTTCACACTCCCGTACTAAACGTGGCCGGTTGGCACCTGGTCACGATTATCTGGAAATATGCCGACGATCAAGCGGGTCTGTAAAACAACACAGGGCTTGTATGTGCATTCTTGTTGATCCTCCTACCTGTGCTTTAGCTTTCGGACGTTTTTTGCATCTTAGTAGACAGGCCGTCTATCCGTCTAGCGAGATGGATTGATAGTTATTTCAACCTCTTATAAACAAATCAACGCATTCGTACAAGATGTCACGTTCATGGCTCACTGATATGATGGGAAGCATGCAGATGATCATGGCTGAGAAATTGTCCAGGTATCAGCTTCCTCCTGTGGAACAGCTGGCTGGCGCAGTCTAGTGCTCTGGCATGAAGCCGCAATGATAATTCTCGCTACAAAATCCAATATAGAAAGTGATAACATCGGCACAAGTTTGAGCTTCAGAAAGATGTAACTGGAAGCAAAGAACAGTCAAAGAGAACACGACTGCTTCCCCTAGCTTCTCCTAGACGGGATATTATATTTAAGGAGGCATATTTACCCCACCTAAAATCAAGGTCGATAGGTTTGTTGAAAATCGTAGGCCTTAGTCAGTTAAAAACAACGGATGATTCTGCGAGACATAGTCTTTTGTGGAATGATCACCAAGGGAATCATGGCGCGCGAGGGCTATGCTACATATGCAGTGGTACTGGACAAGGCAGGTAGAAACTACGCAGCGCCGCAATACTGCGTGTGCATCCACCTGCGGACTAAAACTATACAGGGTCTTACGCTCCTCAAGGCCAAGCAGGATGTGACGAAGGGGCGTTTGACAGTTTCATCCATTTCAGTGCGCTGCTAGAAGGAACGTCCCAAAGAAATCGCACCTCCTTTCAGATGCTTTGCAACGATGGCCTGCAGCTGGGCTTCTGCATGGACTTCTGGTTTTTGCCCGTCGCCTAGCCTCTCCAGGCGAAGTATATCTGCGAAACAGGGAGTCGCTCCATTACGACCAACCACGTCAGGGCCATAGATTTCATTATTCATCACGATGATTTCGAACGTCCATATCCCAGGTTGGGCACACAAAGACGAAAAAGTCCAAGCCAAAGCTCAAGCTGCCGTTCCCCCCATTCGTAATTACCTCAATTTTGTTTCCTTCAATTCTGCTCCCTGCCCAAAATGTAGGTCGCCTTCTAGGAATCGCATCCTTGAGAGGCACATAGATGTAGATTTGCAATGTACGTCACGGAAACGGCTACACATGCTATGCAGGATTCTAGCTGACAGGCAGTGCAACCTGATGCAATATACTCGTGAGTTTCACAAGGGTCACCTACCCCGCCCCTACAGCCTTGTCAACAAAACGCGGAGGTTTGGAGATAAATAGCCTCTCGCTTCCCACTTAGTTGCAGACGGGCGGCAGCATTGGAAAGAATCCTGCTTCCGCTATATCAATTCAGCAGAATGGATATCAGTATTAGTACCAACGGCCATGAGCTCAGTGCTCAAACATCCATTCCTACGCTTCCAACATCAGCCCCGCCTGCTGACGAGACGATCAACACTGCTGATCGTCGAAGTAGTCTGAGCCGAGAAATGGCAGAAGAACTCGACAGGGCTCATGGAAGCGAGACGTCAGGCATCGCGAAATCTGAGTCCTGGGATCCATCTTCGCTTTCCTTGCCATTCCTCATCGCCCTCTCCGTCCTCTTGACGTCTCTTGCAATAGCCACGATAGTCATACTACGCATCTCGAACCAATCTCGTGGCTTTCCAATCTTGACCAACGTCTCGTATTCATGGACCTACGGACCAACGGCCATCATGGTACTCATCATTGGCATGTGGGATCAGGTAGACTACTGGAGCAAGGCGCTTCAGCCCTGGAGAGAGCTTAAGAATGGCCCTAAACAGGCAGACAGGACTGTCCTCCTCGACTACATCTCGCCCCCGCTCCCGGTTAATCTCTGGAAAGCGCTACGGCGGCGGCACGGGACATTGGCTGTCGTTATTACAAACGGACTGCTTCTAAATGTCATTACAATCGCTTCTACTGGTCTACTGGAACCAGAGCAGACGCAGATGACGTTTCAAAACATCACGCTAGCAACGTTAACTGAGTTCTCTGCCGCACATTACCCTTGGGTGCTAGACGGCGCGTTTGAGACAAGCATAAACTACGAGGAGTATGCCCTGCTAACTGAAAATTTGCCAATGCCAAATTGTACGCAAGCTAGCTTCGCCTATCAGTGTTTTGAAATTCCCAGCAACAGCACAATCAACGCCACCGATGGGGTCCTGAAAGCTACTGTTGATGCTTTCAAGCCGCAGGCCGAGTGCCAAGGCGTCAACATTACAATCACAGGTGCCGCCAATGAGCCGCTAGATAACGCAACTGCCTTGTTGTATTTAAACATGAGCGCCTCGTCGGATCTCTGCCTGTCCTCCTTCGAAACCCCGTTTTTGATAGAGCATCACTTAATCCACGAGCGACCTCCCGATCTCGGGCCGCGACAAATATATGGCCAGCTCTCGAGCCTTAACTGCTCAGAGCAAGGCAGCTGGTTTGAACTTGGGCTGGTCTTCTTCTTTGATGTTTACTATAATCAGTCGTCACGGCCAAGAGCGGTCGTCCGGGTTTACGAGGAGTCAGTCGACTCCGGAGTCTGGGGTCTGCAGGTTATGCCAGCTGCCGCCGTCGTTTGCAACATCAGTTACTCCATCATAGATGCGCAAGTTACGTACGATCTAGCGCAGCTAGATGCAGCACCGACCGTCGAGATCGACAACCAGGCGGATGGCAACCGATCAAGACGCACTGTCGAGGATTTTGACGGCGAATCGTTTGCAGAACGTCTTCTCTGGGATGTCGGGATGGCGGCGAATATAGCTGGTAACTATCTGTCGGATGGACGGTCCTTGGAATATCCCACGGCTTTGGGTAAAATGATGAAAATCGTGACTAACGCGTCCTACGAGACGTTTCTTACCAACATCACCGAGATGGCCGCTGCAGCTTCCACAATTTTAGAGTATGTGGGTGTTCGGGTGGCAACCACCTTTGCCGTCGTTAACGCATCTGCTCCACTGCAAGGCGAAATCCAGACCGTCTCCCAACGGCTACGTGTCTCACCTATTGCTGCTGGTCTGATGATCGGCGGCTTCTTCCTGGCAGCTACCTGTGCTTTTTGGGTTGCTTTCAGGCGTCCACGACGTGTCGTGCCGTACAACATTGGATCTATCGAGGGGTTGGCCAGGGTTATGCTTGCAAGCCCTGCTTTTCAAGATGTGCTGGCAGGCTGCGCACACATGCCGATTAAATCAAGCGAAAAGGCCCTACAGCCTTATGAATTCCAAAGTGTGCCTTTTGGAGCTGGCTCTCTGCAAATCTTTTCACGTCAGAGGTCCTCAAAGGAGACAACTCAGCAAACAGAAACCGATCGGACCCAAGCACCCATGGTTTATTGGCGACCGCTGCCTCTGCGTCCTATTGTTTTCACTATAATATCAGCCTTGCCCTTGGCTATTATTGTAACCCTTGAGGTCCTTCAACACCTCTCTAGCCGGAGCGATGGCATCATTGCCATCAGCAACCCCAATGCACTACTTACAACTTTGGGCGTGCGACTCGTACCTGCTACGGTGATGATGTCGGTAGCTCTCCTCTTTGGCGCGCTCAAGTTCAATCTCTGCCTATTAGCACCATTTCAAAGGCTGAAAAGGGGAAATGCAAAGTTCAGCGACAGCTTACGGACCTCTCTTGTCAGCAAACCTGCCCCGTATGCGTTCGGCTATGCCATACAGCAGCGACACTGGGCGGCTGCTCTTGCTCTCCTCGGGGCCTTCCTGGGTAACTTCCTTACCATCCTTGTATCTGGTCTTTACACGGTCGAGAATTCTGCTGGCCCCGCTGTCGCTTCCCTTCAGCTGATGGACCAATTCAACACGGCGTGGTCGGATAGCGCCCTCGACGACGGCGGTGCGGCAGTTCTCCTCAGTGGGTTTCAGGGTCTCAACCTCTCTCTTCCAGCATGGACAGATTCAGAATTGGTTTTCCCGAAGCTCCAACTGTCCAACTCAGACATGAAGCTCATCAATGATACAAAGGAGCCAGCCATTACAGTCCTTGTACCGGCTATGCGTGCAGACCTGAACTGCAGCATTATACCCGAGAGCGACCAAACGGTATTTGTCGACCCGCTCAATCCCGACGACTTGACGTTGAACGGCTCGGCGCCGATAAACAACGAGTGTTCCACCAGCGCAAGCTCTATTCAGTGGTCTAGCAATTACGGCATTGTTGCAGATGATCCCTTGACTTGGCTAGGACAGCTCTGGGACCTGCACGTAGGCCTTGGTCTAGGCAACCAGCTCAGCTCGGGAGAGTCACAACCGGCTTTTCAGCCGGACAATCCCCCCGGTTGCCCGTCTCTCGCGTTGATTTTTGGAAACTTTAGTCAATATGGCTTCGAAAATCTCGAGGCCGCGGCCTCCGATTTCACATCTATGGTTTGCTACCAGCTGATGACTGAAGTCCAGGCGGAGGTTACATTCAACATCCCTGATTTTACCGTCATTTCGGCCTCTCCAGTGGAGTCCACGGTGCGCTACCTCATCAGTGGCCCCAACGGGCAAACGGCGTTCCCCTATCGCCCGCAGGTTCATATGGATTTGGAGGTTGCTGTGTGGAAAGGCAACTACACGTACGGAGGCTTGGGAGGACCGGACACCCTAACAGAGGCTAGGAACGCGGCCTACAACATCGATGGCTTCTTCACGCTGCTGCTATCAGCTAAGGGTGCTCCGTTACCGGACGAGCTTCGAGGAAAAGGAAACCAAATGCGCCTCGTCGATGCGGTACGGTCTGTCTACCGCCGCTACATGGCCCAGGTTGCAAATGCCAAGATGCGCGTCGACCTTGGCAGCAACACCACGAATTCCCGAGCATTTTCGGGGTCATATACCAACTCTAATCGCGGCATACTTCGACAGAACATAGGATCCAAAATTGCGCTACAGGCTGTTCTAGGTGTCATGTTTTTCTGTGGTATTGCCGCCTACTTCTTGGCAGACATAGGAAGCCTGCTGGCCTGCAGCCCGGGTAGCATAACGGCCACCGCTAGTCTTCTAGCGGGGAGCCTGATATGCAAAGTCCAGATAGAAGGCGCGGTAGATGGCGTAGTAGATTGGGATACCGAGTTTTGGCGCGAACAATTTTTTAGTTTAGGATGGTGGGAAACCGAGACGGAAGGGGAGACACGGTTTGGCATCGATGCAGGCCAAGCGTCCCAATATCGCTACGGTTTGTGAGCGCATGGCCTTTAACATTATACGTCTATGGTGAGTATGAAGTGACGAGAATACCTATCCATATTACTACTTGTCTGTGATCTAGAACTGTTGCCGACTTTTTGGAATTACTGCGGTTTCCTTTCTTCTAGATTGCCCAACGGATGCACTGGAACCCCGCTTCCAAATAAAATATCTTGTCGATGTTCTGGTTAGCTGGTGCGGCTAGCACGCTAAACTATGCCAGGCTATAACTATGCAACTATAAGTTGAAGGCGAGATAATAGTCGTAATTAGCCGAGAAACTAAGAATATTTCCGAAGCTAACGTGCTTAGCTAGTTAGCTGTTGATCCTGACTATGGATTAGACTATTTGTTGCAAGCTGTTGCAAGTAGATAGTCTTTGCTATTTATATCTCTACGGCTATATACTCTATAATTATAAGAAGTAGGGAAGCTATAGGTACTTGAAGCCCCTAGCTCTTTGGATATATCCTTGATTAGAGCTACGGAGTAGCTTTACTGCTTTTCCTCCCTTAATCTCTATCTTAAGTATCGTTTACTAGCTTTATTTATTCACGGCTGTGTGAGGCACGTCCGACAAAAATTTCCATGTCTGATCTGAGTGAAATTGTTTACTTAGAATTTGTGTAGACTCCAAATCTTCATTCCAACTTAGGAATATTTTAAGTCTCGTTATTTTAGTTACCAGTTTAATATAAATGATCAGTCGTTTTAAACTCTCGCGAGTGAACGTAATCACACCGCTAGGAGAGTAACTGCCATGGCTATTACCACCACCAATAACCTCACACCTTCAGTTCCACCCGCTGCCGCCGCATTCACAGAGGTCGTCACTGTCACAATGGCTGTTGCCATGGTAACGTCCGGGGTCCTCTCGGCTAGTGGTATGCAGGTGCTATACACCGGCCAGCTGCTTGAGAATATGCTAAACCCGTTAGGCATGTCTGGAGCCTTTCCAAATCCACCGAAGATAACAAACGCCACGTCAACATCAAGCGCAACTGTAAGCCCGGCCTCGGTGTTCACGTCATCGCAGAAGGACCCCGCTGTGGTCATGGCACTATCACTGCTAGTTGCCACGTATGTGCTGATGCCAGTGCTGCTAATAGCATCACTAGGAGTGATATCGCGCTCATCGACTTTGAAAAGCTTGGCGGCCGCTGCGGTGACGGCAGTGGTGGTAGCGGTAGCAGGTGTGGAAGCAAGAGTTGTTCCGGTGACGGTAGCTGTGGTGGTGACCGTCGCGACGAAGGAAGTGATAGTCGTCGGACCAAGACTCCTAACAGCTAACCCGAGGTCGACCTCGATCTGCGGTGCGCGGAGCCCAAGGCCAGCGACAAAGCCGAGACCAAAGATCGTGGCGTCTAGAGAAATTAGGATCTCTGGGCCAGCGGCCAGATTCATGGTGAAGCTGTTTCCTAGATGAGCCTGGGGATGAACGGCCGTCACGTTCGGTAGCCAGCCCTGGAATGTAGCGTTGCCTGTGTTGTTGAAGTCAAGCCGAGCGATGCTGGTAGCGGGCACCACCATCTCAACGCCGAAAGTCACGTAAGCCTCCGCGTCGAGGGCTGCTACCTCTGAGTTGAGAGCGATCTCTAACACGGGGCCTATCTCGAAAATATCGGCGAGGATGAAGCCACCCGCCAGCTCCACGGTTAATAGTGGTAAATTTTTCTGTAGAGGTGAAGTCAAGTTTCCGTCGGCACCGAAAGAGAAGATCGTTGTAGCGCCTATGTCTACCGGTGTTACCTCGATATAACCGTTTAGAGATAGCCCTTCAGAATAAGCCAGCAGGGTAAACTGGAGGTTCCCCTGTGTAAAGCATTCTGAGCAATTCAGTGCCAAAGTTGTTTCCGCATCCGGTAGGGACCAGATCGGCATGCTAAAATCATGAGCCAGATCTATATCAGCAGACGCATTCCCACTGAAGCGTTTCCCTAGAGTATGTTCCGAGGCTAAGCCCGCGCTATCAATGAATAGCTCCCAGGTGTTATTATGATTGTCGTAATCGCCGAGGAAGTCGGTCCAATTCTTCGCCGCAAGGGCAAGTGTTGCTTTGAGAGATGTGCTATCCCAGGAGACTGTGTCGACCTGAAACGGTTGGATGGAGTTTCCAGAGTCTGGATCCACATGGCAGCCGTCTATGTCGACTGTCAGGATGAAACTGTGCAAGGTGCCTTGATTCACCCACTCCCATTCTTGTTGCACAGCTTCATAGATCGTTTCGTTTGTGAAGGTATAGACGAGGGTCTTGTGATTGTCGTAGCATCCTGCACTGTCCACGAGTGACGCAAACCGATCCATGTTGATCACTTTCTGATGGGCACCCGGAAACCTTCCTGTCAAGTTGCCAACGACTCGATCACCTGGCAAAAGTAGGGGTTAGCCCAAGCCAGCTCAGGGGGCAAAAGCTACCGGGCGCCTACCATGACCCCAGTACCAAGCCTCAGAGCTCTTCAAGGACGGGTCATCCATAGAAGAGACGCTCTCAACCCGATCGTGTTTGACTGGCCGAAGAGTAGTGCTTGTTGCGGAGGTATGTTGGGCATGTAGGACGGCAACCAGCAGCGGTAGGAGGAAGCGCAGCACTGAGAACTGACTATTATGCAGAGGCTCCATAATTATGAATCTAACTAGTTTGAGGAATGGGATTAGGTATGGCTAGCGGGGGTATAATCACCCACTAAAAGAAGGGCGATGAGAAGGAATCACGGTATTAAATACTCTTCGCGCGAGGCTCTAGCAACCCCCAGACTTTCCTTGCTGCTAGAGGTACTATACATTTTCAAAGTAGGAAATAATTTCTTAACTAATAATAGATCAGTATGCATGAACTATTGACAAAGGTAATTCTTAGAGCCTTGCTTACCGTTCTTGAACATCCACCAAGCCCCCTCATAAGCACCCCACCAAATTGCAACTTAATAGAAAGGTATAGCTTCAAATACACAATCCCCTATAGGAAATTGATGGTAAGTCTGGTAGACTTCATACTAAAATATCGGAAATGTTTGTGGCAATGGATAGGTATACTAAATGATACGCTCAAAGGGCCATTGGGAGTCAGGGGAGACTGGGATGGCCGACGCTGGTTCTAGCTCAAGGGAATAACAAGGTTACATTAACCATATGTCGGCTGAGGCTACTTTTACTCAGCACAAGGCTGAAGGATGCAATTTGAGATGCATTGCAACCCATTTTTTTCTTTTGCTTTTTTTTCCATTTTCAACGGTGGCTGGGGGTTCTAGGAGGGAGCCAGCGCAACCTCTGCAGGGTACCCGGGCTTTTTGGTGGTGGCTGAGATCACAAGACAATACATCAAACCACATATAAGCACCTGTATACACCTTTAGTCCAGTATCTGTTACGTGGAACCATTGCCTACACCTTGACTTTGGATAAGCGGGGCTGTTCACAGCTGAACAACCCTAATATAAAGCTTCCCGAACTGTGCCACGGACGTGGCTATATTATCAAACCTAAGTCTGGTACGAAGTGGTGTGTGAATGCTTCCACACACTCCGTGCCTGACGCGTGTTGGCATCCATATGAGCTTGAACCGGCGCGTTATCCGGTGGATCTGATAGGCGAGACACTCAAGAAGGCTACAGCCTACCTAATACGTGCTGATTCGGGCGGGGCCGCTATCAGGTTATGATCTGCGCAGCTGTTGTGCTTGACATAGATACATTCAACTCTCTCGGCGACGCACCGTTGCACTACGCCGTGTGGACAGGAGATCATGCTGCCGTTGAACTTGTCGGGCTTCAGGGGGTGCGTCGGTACTGCGGCAGAATGGCCTTCGCCAGCCTCCAGTGCAGCCGATTCGTCACGTCGCGCCAGCCGTATAGCATAAATAACATACATGTTGGTTAGTATTACGAGATCTCGGTACTGTAAAACAAACAAACGTAAAACAACTGGGTAAAAGATCCTCTGTATTGGTATATGTCTAGATGTGTTCTCTGTAAGCTAAGTTGACTGCTCGAACGAGCCCCTAAATAGCCCTCAGCCGATCATGTGACTCTCCGCACTAGATCAGCTGTGGTCCAATCAGAGCTCGTCAGAGCTCTGGATCCTCCATACTAGATCGAGCAACGCTACAAACCCATGATCCAATACAGGCTCTCTTTTCTTTTCGTAGCGCTCGACTAGATCACTCAAAACGGCTTGTTAAAAGCG